>BPLR01006644.1:0-44960 GCA_021605095.1 Caerostris extrusa
GACAATATTATTCATTAATAATGCCAACAATAATACAATAAAATAATACACAAATAATAAAAAATTATTATTACATATTATTAAGATCATTATTCATAATAATAATATTATTAATATTATTAAAGGAAGAATCCTCAAAGATCAAAATAATAAAATTCACACATAAATAAAAAAAAACAAAAACAAGAAAATCATTAATTATAATAATAACAAAGGGAATAATAATAATATCATAATAAGATTATTAATAAAAAAAATATCACATCGTAATAAAGAATAATAATAATAATAATCACACTATAATAATGCATAGATAAAATATTACATAATTCTTGCTTTTAAATAATAGATTTTAAACTACCATGATCAATAATAATATAGTTTTTATTTAGTTGTGATTTACTTCTTTAACTAGAATTAAATAATTGTAAATTAACAAGCTATAAATAAATTATAGAATTTTTCAAATTCACTCTGCTTACAGTCAAAATTTGTGAATTTGTTTGATTTTGTGTTGATTATTAAAACTGTAATAATTAACCTTAATAAAATAGGTTTTTTTCTTTTGTTGCATTTCTAGACTGGTGGCTTTTTTCTTTCTAGTACTGATTTACTCTTTTCCAAGTTTTCTTGTGATTTATCTATCATAATCCAATTAATGCAACTTGGTTTTTTTCTTGTTGTTGTGATTTACTTTTCCTAGTAGTGATTTTTCTTTTTCTAAAAAATGTTTCTATTCTTTATATTTAGTTCGGGTGTATTTTTTGCATAATATCCGTTCTGATGTATTCAAATTTACAACATCCTGAACTATTTCTAACATTAAAAGTTTAAAACCAGAAGAAAGCTTAAGAAATTCGCAGATAGAAATCTAGTACAATTAATTTTTCTTTTTGTTTTAATCCGTTCAAAATTGGCCCGAATATTTTCAATCACAAAAAGCCTCCTCACGGTTTTTGCCAAACTATTTCCTAAATACCACTTCGTTTTATTTTCTACTTTTGGGCTTTAATTTCTCATGTGAAATAGAGAAAAAATCAAAGTTTTTTTTGGATGTTTTTTTTTTTTAATTATCAGCTTTTACTGTTTGACTTGTGTCTGTAATTGGCTACAAGAATTAATTTTATAACTAAGCACATTTGGGCAGCTATAAATATATATTGAGCAGATAAATATATACAAGTATGTATGGCTGATAACACATTTTTAACCATATATAGCACTCATTGATTCTTTTTATTTGATCTTTACGATTTTCAATCCCATTGAATAGAAAACTGTTTTATTTTATGAAAAATACCTGTATTTAAACCACAAAAAGAATTAGATTCCACTTTAAAATAAAAAAAAACTACAGTATCTGAGTGAGATTTACATTTATTTACCTTTTATTCAGTAATGAAAATGTTTTTTTTTTTTTTCATTTTCTCAATCATTTTGCTTTTGTCCTTCTCTATTTATATAATGATAAAAGTTCTTTTTTTCTTATCCCACTGGGTCGCCGATAGCAACATTTTAGGCCAAGTCCATGAACTGGGTGTGGTCCCATGGAAGTAGGGTGAAAAGCGAGTGACAGCTTCTGTTATGAGCACCCGTAGGTAGAAGGTAGAGGAACTACCCCGCATTTGCGTAGTGCATGGGAATAAATCCAGAAAACTCCCACTAGTTAGCCAAAAGGCAAGATACTAACATCAGAAGCCATCGAGTCTTCTTGTTTTTCGAAAAAGTGTCGACAACAAAGCCAGCCGATTGAAACTCGACCCTAATGCTTACCAGCGGTGCACTTTGCCATTGAACCACGAGTTGGGCTCTTAAATTTTAATTATAACTAATAATTTTTTAACGACAGAAAAATGTATCTATTCAAAAAAAAAATATTAAAAAATAATATTATTATTTATTAATGTATCTATATTAAGAATATTTTCTTTTCCCTTATCCCATTAGGTAGACCCGTAGGTAGAAGTTTGTCTTAGCTCTGTGCCGCGTTGAAGAAGAGAAGAACCTTTTTGGAATGACTTTTAGAGAACTTTCCTCACATTTACGTAACGTTACGAACGTATTTATTGAAGAATTCAGTTTTCTTTATATGAAAGCAAAAGCGTTTATATTTACAATTTATAATCATATAAAATTAAAAAAATAACTATTTAGTTAAGCAATTAAAAAACAGAGTTGACCTAGTAAATGAGGTTCTGACGAAATGAAATTTTTTTATTTTGTATTAAAAAAATTGTGAGTTCTGTTTAAAGATTCTTTGCGTTTTTTTAAAAATACATTTTAAACTACCATGATGAATAATAAAATAGTTTTTAATTAGTTGTGATTTACTCCCTTAACTAGAATTAAATAAATGTAAATTAACAACCTATAAATAACTTGCAGAATTATCAAATTCACTTTTGTTTACAGTCAAATTTTTGAATTTGTTTTGATTTGTGTTGATTGATAAAACTAGCATATTTATTTTTTATAAAATATGTTTTTTTTTCTTGTTGTGTTTTTCTAGATTGGTAGCTTTTCTTTTTTAGTACTGATTTATTCTTTTTCCAAGTTGTGATTTATCTATCATAATAAACTCTAATGCAACTGTTTTTTTTGTTGTGATTTACTCTTGTCCTAGTAGTGATTTATTTTATATTTCTAATAATGTTTTATTCTTTATATCTGTACTTTTTTTAATATTCGTTCTGATATATTCAAATTTACAACATCCTGAACTATTTTAACATTAAAAGTTTAAAACCGGAAGAAAGCTAAGAAATTCGCAGATAGAAAATCTAGTACAATTAATTTTTCTCTTTAGGACTTTTTTTTTTGAAAAAAAAAAATTTTCTCTTTTTGTTTTAATCCGTCAGCAAAATTGACCGAAATATTTTCAATCAACAAAGTCCATAGCAATGGCTTTTAAAACTATTTTCCTATCACTTCGTTGTCTTTTCTACTTTTTAGCATTTAATTTCAGGAAATAAAAATTAAATGTTTATTTGGATGTTTAGAAAATGCAAATTAAAATAAATTTTTACTATTTTTTATATATCTAAGATGTCTTGTATTTAATTACTAAAATTGCATAACATTTTAATTATTTGTCAATATGAATAAATTAAGGCAATTGCCAATACTTTTACCCACTGTATTTCCGGGCCGAATAAGAGAAGTCTAATTTTAAAGAACAAATCATAGATAATCGATTAAAAGAACTCTATTTGGTTTAATGATTTGCCCTCCATAAATATATAATAAGAAATAAAAATTGAGGAATCTCCCATTTAAATATATTTTTGAGTAATTTTATTATGAAGACCGTACTTTTCAATACTTATTATTTTATCATAAAATGAAATTTAAAAAGCCTCCTATAAAATAAAGGATTTTTATAGATTTAATCTATTTTAATATAAAAAGTTTCTTTTGTCGCTCTACAGTCATTTTTTGTGCATACTTTAGGCTAGTTAGACCGGGACCTACTGTTTAAAATGGATTCGAAACACTAACAAACATCCATGCCAACGCCAGGATTCGAACCCTGAAGTCTATGGTACCAAAGGTCAGAGCGCAGGCAATTGGCCATCAGGCCGCCTATAAAATAAAAATGTCTGCTGAGTTGAAGAAATCCCTTTCAAATACACAATCATCTGCTTAATAATAAAACATCATCCTCATTATCTCAACAGCCAATGATGGGACAAGGCCGTCTAAATATTGACAGATTTCTGAACAGGAGATGTTTACTTTCTCGAAGAAGGGTTGTCAGCCCTAAGCTCTACAGCCATATTAAACAGAGACCTACAGCTTAAAGTGGACATCGAACCCCTACAAACATCTATTACAAAAACTGGGACTCGAATCCGAAACCAGTGACAACGAGCCCCAGAGCGTTAGTTCCTCGGCCATCAGACCCATTAATAATTAATAGTTTTATAACTATATAATGCGCTACAAAGACATAAGCAATATGCATTGTGTAGTTTTTTATGCATAAATATTTTATAAAAAACTTATTTTTTAAATAAAAAATAATCGCCACTAATATACATATTAGGGCCTGATGGTGAAGCGACTATTGCTCTGGTGCTCAGTGGAAAAGGTTTCGGGTTCGAGTTCCAGCTGTGCCGTAGATGTTTCTAGAGAATAGAAGTTTTATTGAATTACTTTATTGGATTACCAGCTCACGATAGAATAATCTATCTTTAGTTAAAAATAAAATGTTCATAAATTTTGTAAATTTGAACAATATTCAACAAAAGACACTAATTTAATATCTAATTTAAGAAAATGATGTTGATTTCTTTCTATAACGAAGAAAATAAACTTAGCATTTATAACAATCCAATACTGATATTCACATATTACATCTTACAATAGGATTGAATTTTTTTGCTTATTTTTAATAATTAATAAGTATAACATACACTTACTCATTTTATGTGCATTCTTATAATACGTAAACATTCAACACGTCCGACCAACAGTTCTAAATACTGTCAGCATGTCGAGAAGAAATTTAGCGATCTGTTTGGCCTTTATGATAAAAACAATACTGATATTCACACATTATATACATTAAATCTTGCATTTGGATTTAATTATTTTAGATTATTTTAAAGTATTAATAAGCTTAACATACACTTGCTCAATTTAGGTGAAAACATCGACAGCAGTGGAACAAAAAGTGGATCCAACTCTCAGCTGTTCTTCAAACTAATTGCATAATCTTGACATTTCTCAAAACTGCGATTGCAATAGAGATCATAAGTGGATTCGGATCTGAGATAGTAATTGCATACTTGCAAAACCCCGAAATTTCAAAAAACAACGACTGCAATAGAACCTCTAAGTGGATATGAATTTCGGATAGTAATTCCATGAGTGCATAACCTCGTCATGTCAGAAAACATCGACTGCAGTAGAGCACATAAGTGGATTCGATCTCAGATAGTAATTGCATAACGTGCAAAATCCCGAAATTTCTAAAAACAGCGACTACAGTACAGCCCATAAGTGGATTCGAATCACAGATAGTAATTGCATACGTGCAAAATCCCGAAATTTCTGAAAACAGCGAAATAGCCCAATATTTCTAGTAATTGCATAGTGACTGCAGTCTGAAAACAGCGACTGCAGTAGACCCCTTAAGGGCATTCGATTCTCCGATAGTAATTGCATACGTGCAAAATCCCGAAATTTCTAGAAACAGCGACTGCAATAGAACCTCTAAGAGGATTCGAATCTCAGATAGTAATTGCATACGTGCATAACCTCGTCATGTCTGAAAACAGCGACTGCAGTAGACCCCTTAAGGGGATTCGAATCTCAGATAGTAATTGCACACTTGCAAAACCCCGAAATTTCTAAAAACAGCGACTGCAATAGAACCTCTAAGCGGATTCGAATCTCAGATAGTAATTGCATACGTGCATAACCTCGTCATGTCTGAAAACAGCGACTGCAGTAGACACCTTAAATTCGATTCTCCGATAGTAATTACATACGCGCAAAATCCCGAAATTTCTAAAAACAGCGACTGCAATAGAACCTCTAAGTGGATAAGAATCTCGGATAGTAATTGCATACGTGCATAACCTCGTCATGTCTGAAAACAGCGATTGCAGTAGAGCCCCATATGTGGATTCGAATCTCAGAAAGAAATTGCATACGTGCATAATCCCGAAATTTCTAAAAAAAAGCGACTGCAGTAGAGCCCTTATGGGATTCGAATCTCAGATAGCAATTGCGTACCTGCAAAAACCCGAAATTTCTGGAAACAGCGACTGCAGTAGATCCCATATGGATTCGAATCTTAGAAAGTAATCGCATACGAGCAAAATTCGAAATTTCAAAAAACTGCGATTCGAATAAAGTTCGAATCTCATATAGCGTAATTGCATAGATGGAAAATTCCGAAATTTCTGAACATAGTGACTGCAGTAGAGCCCGTAAGTGGATTCGAATCTCAGATAGTAATTGCATACGTGCAAAATTCCGAAATTTCTGAAAACAGCGACTGTAGTCAGGCCCTTAAGTGGATTCGAATCTCAGATAGTAATTGCATACGTGCATAACCTCGTCATGTCTGAAAACAGCGACTGCAGTAGAGCCCATAAGTGGATTCGAATCTCAGATAGTAATTGCATACGTGCAAAATCCCAAAATTTCTGAACATAGTGACTACAGTAGAGCCCGTATGTGGATTCGAATCTCAGATAGTCATTGCATACGTGCAGAACGAAATTTCTGAACATAGTGACTGCAGTAGAGCCCATAAGTGGATACGAATCTCAGAAAATAATTGCATACGAGCAAAAATCCCAAAATAGCGATTACAATAGAGCCCTTAAGTGGATTCGAATCTCAGATAGTAATTGCATACGTGCTAAACCGAAATTTCTCGAAACGGCGTCTGCAGTAGAGCCTTTAAGTGGATAATAATCTCAGATAGTAATTGCATACGTGCATAACATCGTCATGTCTGAAAACAGGGACTGCAATAGAGCCCATAAGTGTATTCGAATCTCAGATAGTAATTGCATACGTGCATAATCTCGTCATGTCTGAAAACAGCGACTGCAGTAGAGCCCTTTTAAGTGGATTCGAATCTCATAAAGTAATTGCATACGTGCAAAATCCCAAAATTTCTGAACACAGCGACTGCAGTAGAGCTCATAAGTGGAATCGAATCTCAGATAGTAATTGCATACGTGCAAAATTCCGAAATTTCTGTAAACAGCGCCTGCAAAAGAGCCTCTAAGTGGATTCGAATCTCAGATAGTAATTACATAGGTGCATAATCTCGTCATGTCTGAAAACAGCGACTGCAGTAGAGCCCAAAGTGGATTCGAATCTCAGATAGTAATTGCATAATCTCGTCATGTCTGAAAACAGCGACTGCAGTAGAGCCCATAAGTGGTTCGAATCTCAGATAGTAATTGCATACGTGCATAATAGAAAAGTAAATCTTAAAATATATAGAAATAAAATATTTAACTGAATTACAATTAAAATATTTATTTAGGTGTTTTTTTTATAATTCTGTTATAGTTTTTAAATGAGATAATTATTAACTAATTAATATTCTGGCAATTCTTTTTTTCTAAAATATTTATTTCCTTTAATTTCCTGGAAAAACCGCATTTAAGATTTCTTTAAGACTTCTTTGAACATTGCTGTGAATTAATAAAAATTTTTAATATAATCTTAGTAAAAAAAAAAAAATTAAGAATCTTGTAAAAGTAAAAAGGATAAAAAATAATTCCAATTACTTTCAAAATTGGAATTATTCAGAGAAACTATAGAATCGGAGATATTTTATTTTTAATGGATGTTTTGAATTTATTTTACAAATGATACTCTTATTAATCTTAATTTTGAAATAAATTCAGCAATTGTTTCATTTACATAATACATCTAACAAAATTCGTAATAAATTACATATGAATCATCTTATAAAAGGAAGAAAGATATTTTATATTTAATAAATCTCTTACAAATACCACAAAGTTATTTATTTTTAAAATAAAATATTCTAATTCTATTTAAAGATCTTATTTTATTATTTAATCAAATTGCAAAAAAACTTTAATACTTGAGAGTATTATCATTAAATTTACTGAAATTGGTTTTTTTTCTAGTTGAAATTCACTCCTTTGTTTGCTTTTCAATCTCCGTAAAGATCTTTTGAAATTTACAATGTCTTAAAATGTTTAAACAAAAAAAATTCTACACCAAGAAATTCGCAGATAAAAATCAAGAACAATTAATTTATTTCCTCCATTCGCACTATCAGCATCATTAGGTTTTTTTTATTTTTATTTTTTTTTTTAATCCTTCAGCAAAATCGCCCCCTAATGTTTTAAATCATCGAAACCCATAAAGGTTTTACAAGTTTTCACCCCTTTACCCATGTTGTATTTCCGCTTTTTGACTCTTAATGTTGGGAAATAATAAAGAAAAAGAACGAAAAAGTAAGATAAAATAAAATAAATGTTCGTCAGTTTGGATCGTTATTCTTTTTTCGTCTAATTTTCAGTTCTCCCCTTTTGATTTGTGACTGCAATTGCTGTGAGAGGAATTATTTTCATAATTAAGCTTCCTCGGGCAGCAAAAAGTATTTGTTGAGCAGTTAAAGTGAGTGAACAAAGAATGGACGGCTGATAATCAAATTTGTTAACATAGATCCCCTTTTTATTATCTTATCCTTTTATGTTTTAAATTTATTCAGCAGGAAATCAGTTTAGTATATTTTGTGCAAAAATTGTTCTGAAGGTGATAATATCAGCAGCATAATGAATTTGATTACGAATAACGAAATTAATAAGTATACAGATCGTAGTCATATCAGCATCATCATAAATATGACTACGTGAGGAGGAATAAATACGAAAATCATGTGTATCACTACATAATTAAACATGTCATGGGAATGATATTTAAATTCTGATAATATTTTTCTATTAAGTAATTGAAACAATCATATACTGGGAATAAAATATGCACAATATTACTAAGCAGAAATAATGGATTAATGGATGAAATGTTCAATTGAATATTTGAGCAAGTATATTTAATAACGAAATATCTCATATATATTTTATTTGACAAAAGCCTTTAATTACTCTTACAAATATTTTGGCTGTAAAAAATTAAATATCTTTCAAAGTTAAAAAGTGTGAAAAAAAAAAAAATTATATGCATTCTAATTCTGAAGTATTTATCGGTAATGGATATTTTGAATTTATTTTACAAAACGTATTTTTATAAATCTTAATTTTTGAAGTATATTCACCAATTTTTCATTTACTTACAACTAACTAAATACAAAGAAAATTGTAAATAGTAATTATTTAATTGATAAAAGGATGAAAGAGATTTTATATTTAATAATGCAACTGCAAGTGCTACAAAGTTATTTATTTTTTTAAAATAAAATTTTCTTAATTCGATTTAAAGTTATTTTTCTTTTCATTCGAATTTCCGAAGAACTTTATTACTAGAGAGTATTATCAGTAAGTTTAATGAAAGAAATTTGTTTTTCTAGTTGAAAATCATTCTTTTGTTTGCTTTTCAGTCTCAGTGAAGATCTTTTGAAATTTACAATGTCCTGAATTGTTTAAGCAAATAAAAATTTAACACCAAAGGAGAAAACGCAGGAACATCGCAGATAAAAATCTAGAACAATTAATTTATTTCCTCTTTTTTTGCACTATCAGCATCATTAGTTTTTTTATTTTTTATTTTTTAATCCCTCAGTGAAATCACCCCCTAATGTTTTAAATCATCGATACCCATAAAGGTTTTATAACTTTTCACCAGCACCCTCGTTGTAGTTCCCGCCTTTTGACTCTTAATGCTGGGAAAAAATAAAGAAAAAGAATGAAAAAAATAAAATAAAGGTTCGTTTGTTTGGGTCGTTATTCTTTTTTTCCTTCTAATTTTCAGTTCTTCCCCCTTTGATTTGTGACTACAATTGCTGGGAGAGGAATTATTTTCATAATTAAGCTTCCTCGGGCAGCAGAAAATATTTCTTCAGCAGATAAAGTTAGTCAACAAAGGACGGATGGCTAATAAGCAAATTTGTTAACAGTGACCCCTTTTTTATTATCTTATCTTTTAATTCTTTAAATTTGCCCTGCAGGAAAGAAGTTTAGCATATTTTTGTGCTATATCATCTCTGAAGGTGATTAGAATTAGTATCATAATAAATATGATTACGAATAGGGAAGTGACTACTTATACGATTCGCATCATGTTAAATGAGTACGAAAGGCTGAATAAATACGAAAGTAGAAAGTACCGTTATATAATCAAACTTGTCATGGACATAATTATATACAAAGAATGAACTATGTACAATATTACTAAACAGAATTAAAGCATTTTCAAATTAAATACTGAACTGAATATTTGGTTATACAGAAAGAAATATTTTAATTATATATGTTATTTTACACAAAATAATAATTTTCGCTGATAGAAAAAGGAAATCATAAAATAGGCAGAAATAAAATATTTATTTAATTTAAATAAAAGTGAAATTATTTATTTAAATGTTTTGTTTATAATTCTTATATAGTTTTAAAATGAGATAACTACCAGCTAATGCGTATTCTAGCAAATTTTTTTAATGTAACATATTTATTTCCTTTAATTTAATAGAAAAACCTTTAAGATTTATTTAAGATTTCTTTTACCATTATTTTAAATTAATATTTTAAATATTATGATAATAAAAAATATTAAGATTCTTTCAAAACTAAACAATAAAAATTTTCAATTAATTTTGAAATTGGAGTCATTCAGCGGCATTAGAATCTGAAGTATTTTAATTTTAGTGGTATTTTGAATATATTTTACAAGATACGTTTTTATAAACCTTAATTTTTGAAGTATATGCATCAATTGTTTTATTTTTACATCAAACAAAAAATCGTAGAAAACTAGTAATACTAATGAATCATCTGATAATAGGATGAAAGAGATTTTATATTTAATAAACGACTAGCAAATACTATAAAGTTATTTATTTTTTGAAATAAAATAAAGTTAATTCTATTTAAAGCTCTTAATTTTTTATAACAAAATTCCAAAGTGCTTTAATACTTGACAGTATAATCACTGACTTTAAAGATTTTTTTCTAGTTGAAATTAACTCTTTTTGTTTGCTTTACAATCTCCGTGACGATTCATAATTATGCTTCATAATTGTCGAATGTTTTTAAAATTACAAATAACTACTAAGTATTTCTAAGTAATTTGTATTCTAATAAATATTTTAAACTAGTATACTTATTTCTTTAAATTACCATCAAACAGCATCTAAGATTTTTTTAAGATTGCTTAACATAACTGTAAAAAAATAATATTTACTACCAAAGTTATTAAATAAAGAATTGATATATAGTATTCTAAATTTGTAAGAAAACAATTGAATTAATTCACATTATTATTTTTTTTACGTAAATATTCACTAAATGAATTAAATTTTTGATTTTAACTAACTAATTTAGACTTCACATGCATAGTTATAGAAAATAAAAATATTAACTTTCCATTTAATATATGAAAAGAAGTGATTTTATATTTCCACAAAGAATTCAAAATGTTTTTTAATATTAAATTATGTGATTTTTTGTTTAAATGTTTTTGCCTTTGCAAACAAATGTTAAAAAAATTGAATCTAAAGTTATATTCAGCTCTTCTCAAGAAAAGATATTATTTTTCTTGTTGAAATGTATTCTTTTTTTAGTTTTTCAATCTCTATAAAGATCTTTTGTACATACAATTAAACGTTTAACTTCGTAAAAAAGGCTAAGAAATGTTAGTATAGAAATTTAGGACAATTTATTTATTTCCGTCCTTTAGACAATCAGAATACTTACATATATTTTTTCCTTCTTTTAGCGAAATCTCGGCATATGTTTTAATTCATTGCTACATATAAAAGTGTAAAAGTGTTCCTACCATTCTCACTATCAAAATTCAAATAGTAAAATATACTATAAAAACTATAATAAAATTTCCAAGGAAAAGACTTTTGTTTCTTACATACATTTTCTACTTAATTATTCCAAAGGTTATTAATAGCAATTTACAGTAGCATCTTATTTTCAAGTTTTTGAGTCTTAATATAGAGAAAAGAAAAGAAATGAAAACAAAAAGATTCGTTTGTGTTGTTCATTTTATTTTTAAATCTAATTTTCATTTCTTACAATTGTATGTATGGAATTGTTTTCATAATTAAGCTTCATAAGTTCATTTATATCATATCATACTTTTCTAGAAGTTATCTACTGAGCAGATAAAAATGTAAAAAGAAATGAATGTTTGATAATTCTAGTGTCTCTGTTAAAAAATATATTTATTTCCTTTTCTAATTATCTTTAATTTATTAAAAAAAAAAAAAATGACTTTTGTTTTATTTGTACATTTTCTATTTAATTATCCCACCGGTTATAAGAAATTATAATAACAAACTCGAAAGAATACTAGAAGATAATATGTCGAGCTTTTTAATCTAGTAAAAATTCAAGATGATGTTTGTTTCACATTTAAATCTTAATTTTCTACTTTTATTTAGTTATGAATCTATAAAGAGGAATAAAATACTTAAATCATTTAAAATAAATGCTGTATTTATTAAAAAATGGTTAGGTGATTTCATATGGATAAATGGAATGATGAATTTTAAAAGCATATATTATTTGATAGCAGCGAATGGAAATTGCTAAAAACGTTCTTATTTAATAAATTACTTCAACTATTTAATGGAATTATTAACTTAAGAGTGCTGTAAATATTAACTATTTTAGTCTTAATTTCAACAAGCATTAAATTAATTGCAGAAATATTAAATTCACTTTTTTACTCATAAATTTGTAAATTTAATTTTATTCAATTAAAAAAATAAGTTTTATTTTAAATAGACAACTAATATCAATCTCGGATTGATTTTTGCGGTATTGTAATAATAAGCAGTCTTATTTGCTTTTATAAATGATAATCAACAACGAATATTTACGAAATTAAAGGATATTTTATTTATTCTATTTTCATACATAAAACAAAAGCATTTATAATTGATAATCATCTAGTGTAAATGCTTTTGATATGGTGATAATACTGATATGATATTTTTGACAAACTAACATTCATGTATTGTAAATATTAAAATATATCTATTTAAGTAAACAATTAAAGTACAGATGTATTGTAGGAAATAAAGTTCTGACGAATTCAATTTTTTTGTATGAAGTTTTGTTAGTTCTCTTTAAAAAAAAATAATTTCTTTTAAAAATACATTTTAGAATTTCCGAATAAAAGTATCAAAGCTAAATCTTATGAAATAAGTTTGTCTAGTTGTGATTTACGTTTCTTAATATATATGCAGTTCTTTTCAAATTTACAACATCCTGAACTATTTAAACATTAAAAGTTTAAAATCAGAAAAAGCTAAGAAATTCGGAGATATAAATCTAGAACAATTAATTTATTTTCTTTAGTACTTTTTGAACAATTTTCTCTTTGTGTTAATCTTTTCTGCAAAATTGCTCCGAATATCTTCAATCAACAAAGCCCATAATAGCTTTACAACTATTTGCTATCATTTTCGTTTTATTTTCTAATTTTTGGCATTTAATTTCAGGAAATAAAAATAAAAGTTTATTTGGATGTTTTTTCTGTATTCTTTTTAATTATCAGCTCTTTCCTTTTTGATTTGTGCCTGGAATTGCTGCAGAAATTTGTTACCATAAATCGGTTAATTCTTTTTTTTTTTTAATTTGATCTTTGTACTTTTTTTATTCGATCTTACCTTTTTACTTTCTTATGAAAAACAATAATATAAACAGGAATGTATGGTTGATAATAATTTTGCTACCATATACCCGTTAATTCTGTTTTTTATTTATTTTTTATCTCTATGATTTTAATTCATTGAATAGAAAACGGTTTTACTTTTTATGAAAAAAAAAAAATAATGTAAACAAGAATGAAGGGCCGATAACAAAAATTAATGCCATATACATGTTAATTCTTTTTTATTTATCTTTATGATCAAATTCAAGTTGAATAGAAAACTGTTTTACTTTCTTAAGAAAAATAATAATGTAAACAAGAATGTAGGGCTGATAACAATAAATTATGCCATATAATCGTAAATTATTTTTTATTTGTTCCTTTACGATTTTAATTTATTTAATAGAAAACTGTTTTACTTTCTTATGAAAAATAATAATATAAACAAGAATATATTACTGACAACAAATTTCTTACCATATACCCAATTTCTTTTTTTTTTTTATTTGATTTTTATAATATAAATTCATTGAAATAATTGGTTACTTTCTTATGAAAAATAATAATATAAACAAGAATGCATGGCTGATAACAAAATTAATTCCATATACCCATAAATATTTTTTTTTAATTTTATCTTTATGATTTTTATCCCTTGAATCGATAACTGTTTTTTTTTTTATATGAAAAATAATAATATAAACAAGAATGCATGGCTGACAGCAAATTTGCTATCATGTACTGTTAATTCTTTTTTCAATTCCTTCTATTAGCTCACATTCTTCCAGTTATATATATCTTGTTCAAATTTTCAATCGTTCATAAAATAATTTTTATTCATCCACTCAAGTTCAAATACACTTTTTTTTTTTTACTTTAGTGGATGACACTTGATCTTTATAATGTTAATACAATTTTTTTCAAATATTAATTCAGTAATTAAATTTAATTAAATATTTTTTTATTTTTTTTTAGATTTAAGTTGCATATATCTACCAATGGATGGCGCCAAATAAACTTTAAAAAAAAAAAATGAATGAAAATTATTTATAAAGGGCTTTCTGCAATATAGTGAAAAAAAAGGTAGGAATTTACTTTGATTTTTTCATTTTTTTTTTTTACTTGTTTTTATATTTTTGAATTATTACTCTTTTGTTTTTCGATTTAATCAATGACTTTAAAATATTTCGTACATATGTACTCTGTTGCAAGTGATAAAAAGTTTTTTTTTTCTCTTATCCCATTTGGTCGAGTCGACAGCATTATTTTAGTACAAGTCCATGAACCCTCATGGAAGGATGGAGCGGAGCAGCTTCTGTTGTGATGGCTCACCCGTAGGTAGAAGTCTGACTTGGCTCCGTGTCACTGAAGAAGAAGAGCAGGGCCTTCCGGGAGGGTTTTAGGAGGAACTATCTCACATGTGAGTATCGTATGGGAGAAAATTCAGAAGAATACTACTAGATCGTCAGACTCAAGAGGCAATATGCTGAACACCACAAACGCCATCGAATCTTCAGTCTTTTGAAACAGTGTCTACAACAAAGTCGCCAGTGAATTGAACCTGAAACCATAAAGCTCACTAACGGCACACGTTGACACTGAGCCACGAGTCGGGCAAGTGCTAAAAGTATGTGATGTGATTTTTACTGATGAAAAATAATAAGATGATACTTTTAAACTGCTGTCATGTTAATTATTCATAACATTTTAATACATCAAATCAAATTTAGGCAGCATGCTATTATTTATACAGGAATTCTTCTGAAATTGAATGATAGAAATATGCTCTAGTTTCACTAAAACACAGTTGAACACATATATGAGGTAGTATGTATAGGTAGTATATATCTTTAAAGTATGACCTACTTTCTTGATACATTTAAATGTTTTCCAAGATTAATATTTAATTTTTTTTTTTTTTTTTTAGTTGGCAATCAATCTTTTCTTTAAACGAATTTTGTAAGCCCGAAATTAATCAAAAATTATTAAATGTATTTTACAAAAGGCAACTCAAAGCATTTTTGCCTTAGAAGAGCTTATTTTTGACTGATTGCTTCAAAAAATTGGATAGCTCGAAACGTAGTTTGCGGTAACTTTTCTTAAGCAAAAAAACCAAAACAGAAATTTTGATGAAATTTAGGTATTAGAAAAAAAGAGTAAAATATTTTTTCGTTGATTTAAAATATTTTTTGTTTTAAACTTGTGAGCAGCATATGCATTCAGATATAATATGAAAACTTAAAAGTTTACAAATGTATTTTAAGTTCAAATGGTCTCTTCTTCACAATTTTATTAATTCATTTTGTTTAAAATTTAAGTCTCAATAATCGTTTATAACCTTAATTGTAAAATAAACAAATAAATAAATGATAGATGAATTTAATGATGATTATTAATTATAAATTATTTATTTATTAAATAAACTGTCTACAATTGTGGAACTGTTGTGTTGTTTTGTCTAATCGCCAGTGTGGAAACGTGTCTTGAAGTGCCAGAAGGACACCCATGAGTAATCTATTCATAGATGGAGGGAAAGGGGGCAGCTTCTGTTGTGATGGAGCACCCGTAAGTAGAAATCTGATTGGCTCAACAGGATCGCTGAAGAAAGAAAGCAGTGGATGCCTTTTAGTATAAACTTTTAGGGAGAAAACCTGGAAAACACCCACTAGGTAACCCGACTAGAGACACAAGATGCGAAACATCATAAGTACCATCGACTCTCCTCTTTTTATTAATACGCTTTTATTAGCTTCACCTGTATGTTTTATGTATGTTTGTATTTATGTTTGTATGTATGTATGTTTGTATGTATGTTTGTATGTATGTTTGTATGTATATGTATGTATGACTGTTTGTATGTATGTTTGTATGTATGTATGTATGTATGTATGTATGTTTGTATGTATGTAACTGACTCTTTGGGCTCGATTTTGGGACTGAGGGCGCCATCTACTGGCGAGTCAGTAAACTGATAAAACCCCACCTATTTTGTATAATTATTTTGTTTAATCTTAATTCCTTTTACTTTATTTTACTTTTATCTTAAAATTCTCCTTTTAAATTTAACCTTTTTATTTTTGGGCATCGTCAACGGACTCCTAATTGTACCGATAGATTTAGCTTTTTCGATCTCTTGCTTTAATTGTTCTCAAGCAGGAGATGTTTTTTCTAAATTTCTAAATTATAATTTAAAAAAACTAAAAAAAACAGTTAACTTTTTAGTTAATTTAAAAAAATTAATAGTTTAAAAAAAAAAAACACGCTTTTAGAGTTAATCAAACTAAAAAGTAAAAAATAATTGTTAACATAAGAATAAAATGACTGACGAGAAAATGAATGTCACTGTTCTGAAAGCGTGGGGTGCTCGATATCAATCGTTATGACATTTTTCACTACTTCATTCCGGAATGCAGAGTTAGTTTAAGAATGATATACAAAGCACCCTCCCACGCTTTCAGAACAGTGACATTCATTTTCTCGTCAGTCATTTTATTCTTATGTTAACAATTATTTTTACTTTTAGATAGATTAACTCTAAAAGCATGTTTTTAAGTTTTTTAAACTATTAATTTATTTTGAAAGAGTGTTTACAATATAACGTCTAGTGGATTGAAACTCCGCTCTAAAGTTCACCAGTGATGCGCGTTGCCACTGAACCACGAGTTGGCTAGAACTGTCGAACTACAGCTAAAAACAAATTGTCTAAAAAGTTTTGCGTGTTTTTTATATATTTTGATAGTTTGTGTTATGGATATCCAAAAACACTTAATGTCAGGAAAATAAACATTTGGTAAAGGAATAACAACTTTGAATGATGCTGAATCTGCTAGATTCTCTATCCTTACATTAATTACAATAAAGATATCATAATGTTTGGCATTTAATAACAATACCGTATAGTGTTTTTCACAAATTTAATTTATAAAATTTTTACCAATATTTAATTTGTATTATCGAATATTAAACTAAATTTTAGATAAAATTTTTAAATATAAATTTTAATATTTTTTAATTTTTAATAAATTTAAATTGTTTATTATTTTTTAATAATTTTAAATTTTAAATATTTTTTTTTAATGATTTTAAAATTTAAATTATTTTTTAATAATTTCAAAATTTAAATTATTTTTTTAATAATTTTAAATTTTATTTTTTAATTAAACTTTTAACAATTTTAAATGTTAAATAAAATTTTTAATATTTTTAAACTTTAAATTTTTTTAAATATTAATAATTTTTTATAACATATTTAATTCTTAAAATATATATATTATAATCTTTTTATATGTGTCAGGAGCATAGAATTTGTTAAGTTAATTATCTTATGATTAGAAATAATGTGCCCCTTTATTTGATAATTAAACTTTTTCATACAAGAACAGGGTTTGTTGATTAGATAAAGACAATAAACGTAGACTATCTATATTCTATATAAATGTGTTGTAATCTATTTTGTTTTCAATCCGTTTGCTCTTAATTTATTCCTTTTTTTTTTATATCGAATTAATTAACTCATAAAAATAATAACGTATTCTGGCAACTAATTATAACTACTAGTTATCTTAACATCTTAATTATTATAATCAATTTAATTATAGATTTAATATAATCATCTTAACTATTAATTTAATTTAAATTAATAGTAGAATACATTATTATGTTTCTGTTATAGATATCAATGAAGCATTTTCGTAACAGTAGTACAGAAAAGGAAGTAAAAAAAATTAATAAATATTTCAATAATAGAAAGATTAACTTTTTATATAGCAATGCAGACAAAATATATTTCATTTGCCTCAATTAGATCTTAATTTAGTTAAAAAAAAAAAAGCGATGAAAGCGATTACATTAAAATTACATTACATCTAATTACAGATACTTTTTTTCTTTATTTTATTTTCTCTTTCTACTTCTATTTTTTTACATTATATGTAATTAATAAAAAAGTAAGAATAAATAGCAATGTTTTCTTCATTTAAACAAATGTTCTGAAAAAAAAAATTCCAGAAACATTTCGGTAGGTCTTGCTCGAATTACTTAAAAAGCAACATTAACAGCACTTCAGAAAAGCGTTGATATTGGTTAATAATTTAAACAGAAACTGACGTTATGTGTGTTGTACATAGAGATTATTAAAAAAAAATTATTCTTACAGAGAACTGAGCGGCATGAGATATACAGACAAAATAAAAAAAAATCTTAAGGCGAAACCCCAAAAATGACCAGAACAGCTGAATTTCTGTGTTATTGCCAGTTAGGGCCACTGTAAATCCATAAACCGGAAAGACATTACGGAGAATTTGGTGTGTTCCCCTTAGATGTGTACATTTTACGATGTCAACGAAATGTTGTTATTGTCACCTATGGCTTTATTGAAACTCAATCACTACAAATTTGTTTACTTACCGTAAATACAAATCATAATTGCGAATTGAGAAATGTACTAACCCTAAAATCGTAGGGAAACGCTGAATCTTCTGCGTTATCAGCTTTTCTGGTTGCAAAGAATTTTATTTTTAAAACAACAGCAACATTTCAATTAGTTAGCAGTTATCTGCAATTTTAAAACATGCAAAAATTAAAAGACAGATTCGTTAAATAAATAATTTGATTTTAATTCTGTTAAATTTTTCATTTCTATCTATTTTTATTCTTTCTTTTTTTATTCAGGGAGATTTATTACTTTCTATCAAATAATATATATATTTAAAATATTTCTGTGTTCATGCCCAAAAATTTATTTAAACATTTCATCGATAAACATTCTAAACATTCTGTTTAGCAATATTGTACATATTTTGTGCTCCGTATATTATTATCAATACTTAATGGAACCATAAATGTCGAATTTACTTATCAATCATTAATTATCATAACAAGTTTGATTATATAACTGTACGCATTATTTTCATATTTATTCAACCTTTCGTAGTCATATTTATTATGATGCTGGTATAACTAATATTCGTATAAGTATTCATTTCACTATTCGTAACCGTATTTATTATAATGTTAATATTATCACCTTCAGAATACATTTAGCACATTATATGCTAAACTTCTTTCCTGCTCAATAAATTTAAAGCATAAAAAGACAAAACAATAAAAAAAAGAAGGTCTCAGTTAACAAATTTGTTTATCAGCCGTCCATTCTTTGTTGACTAACTTTATCTGTTCAACAAATATTTTCTGCTGCCCGAGGAAGTTTAATTATGAAAATAATTCCTCTCTCAGCAATTGCAGTCACAAATCAAATGGGGAAGAACTGAAAATTGGAAAGAAAAAGAATAACTACCTTAATAAACGAACCTTTATTTTATTTTATTCCTTTTTTTTTTTTTTTTTCATTCTTTTCTTTATTATTTCACAACATCAAGAGTCAAGGGGGGGAATACAACGAGGGGGGATGGGGAAAACTTGTAAAACCTTTATGGGTTTCGATGATTTAAAACATTAGGGGGGGATTTTGCTGAAGGATTAAAAAAAATAAAAATGAAAAACCTAATGATGCTGATAGTGCGAAAGGAGGAAATAAATTAATTTTTCTAGATTTTTTATCTGCAAGTTTCTTGCTCTTTCTTCTCTGGTGTTGAATTTTTATTTGTTTAAACAGTTCACGACATTGTAAATTACAAAAGATCTTCACTGAGATTGAAAAGCAAACAAAGCAGTGAATTTCAACTAAGAAAAAATAATCCTTTTTATTAAAGTTTATGATAATACTCTGAAGTATTAACGTTCTTTAAATTTGAATTAAAAAATCAAGAGCTTTAAATAAAATAAACATTATCATTATTTTATTTTAAAAATAAATAACTTTGTATCATTTGCAAGAAGTTTATTAAATATAAAGTCTTTTTTATCAGATGTTTCGTTTGTATTATTAATTTCAAACGTATTTTGTTAGATGTAAGTAAATGAATCAATTGATAAATGTACTTCAAAACTTAAGATTAATAAAAATATCTTTTTTAAAATAAATTCAAATTATTTCTTAACAATAAAATACTTCAGATTCTAATGTGACTGAATTAATCCAATATAAAAATTTATTTTACTTTTTACTTTTGAAAGATCCAAATTTTTTTTTTTACAATCTTCGTATTTGAAAAATAATTAAAGAATTTTCCAAAATAAAAAAATCATTAATTATAATTCTTTTTCAAAAGATAATGCAGTATAATTACCACAACACTGCTATCTTCTACCAAATTTCAATGATAGGTTGTAATTGTGTACTTCTTAAAGAATATACACTCCTTTCTAATGGAAACGAAATGCTACAACTCTTTCCTTGGGAAAAATGATAGATCTTGTATATGAATACCTCTATTATTTAAAAAAATAGAAACATAAAAGGCGAATTTAAATACCAAACATAAAATCCCATGAAATGTTTGATTATATAACAATACGTTTTATTTTCCCTATTAATCTAGTCTTTCGTAGTCATATTTATTATGATGTTGATATGACTACGAGTCGTTTACGTATTCATTTCACTATTCTTAATCATATTTATTGTGATGCTAATATTATCGCCTTCAGAGCAGATTTAACACAAAATATGCTAAACTTTTTTTAATGCCGAATGCATTTAAGGCATGAAAAGATAAAATTTTTAAAAAGGGGTCTCTGTTAACAAATTTGCTTATCAGCCGTCCATTCTTTGTTGACTAACTTTGTCTGCTCAACAAATGTTTTCTGCTGCTGCTCGAGGAAGCTTAATTATGAAAATAATTCCTCTCTCAGCAATTGCAGTCACAAATCAAGAGGAGAGAACTGAAAATTAGAAGTAAAAAAGAATAACGACCCAAACAAACGAACCTTTATTTTATTCATTCTTTTTATTATTAGTTCTCAAAATTAAGAGTCAAAAAGCGGGAAATACAACGAGGGTGATGGGGAAAAGTTGTAAAACTTTTATGGGTTTCGATGATTTAAAACATTACGGATGATTTTGCTGAAGGATTAAAAAAAAAAAAAATAAAAAAAAAAAAAAAAACCTAATTATGCTGATAGTGCGAAAGGAGGAAATAAATTAATTGTTCTAGATTTTTATCTGCGAATTTCTTGCGCTTTCTTCTCTGGTGTTGATTTTTTATTTGTTTAAACAGTTCAGGACATTATAAGTTTCAAAAGATCTTCACGTGAAAGATTGAAAAGCAAACAAAGGAATGAATTTCTAGAACAAAAAAATCTTTCATTAAAGTTAATGATAATACTCTCAAGTATGAAAGTTCTTTTGAAATCTGATTTTAAAAAATAAGATCTTTAAACGGAATTAAAACCTTTTTTTTATTTTAAAAAATAATTAACTTTGTGGTATTTGTAAGAGCTTTATAAAATAGAAAATCTCTTCATCCTTTTATCAGTTGAATGTTTAGTATTTACAATTTTCTATGAATTTTGTTGAATGTATTTTATTTTTGAAATTAGTTAGTTAGACTAATGAATTAAAGTTTCATTAGTAATTAAACTATCGAAAACTTTAAACTGATGAAAAATGTCCCGGCGATTCCATGGATGATTGTGGTGATTAGGAATCCACTTTAAACAGTAGGTCCCTGTCTAATATGACTGCTACTACTACTACTACACTATGCTACATCACTATGGATCTTATATGACTGTAGAGAACAAGGAGTATGGCTGAAATCCTATCCCATCCCTGTCTCCTGTCTCGAAATCTGCTAGTAGACAGATGGCCTTCAACCACCATGGGGCTTTTGTGCCACTGATGAGGATGATCATGATGCGTTACATATTTTTTTTTACTTGTTAAAATTTTTAAAATAAGTATCACGGTAAAAATTTAAAATTAAAAATAACTCTTAACTATTTGCCTACTTATAACTTCAATGAAGTAGCAAATAAACACCATGCCCAATAAATATCCCTTCATATCCCTTCGATATATAAACCGTGTAGAAAGAAAAGAAATAAATTCCGTACACAAGAACCGATAAACATCACATCCTTCCCTATCTGTATGCTTTTAACATCAGGAAGTGGTGTTTATTGATTTAATAAGCAAATCAAGCTTTGGCACGAACTCCATAAGGATCTAACAGCCTATAAATCATCGAGACCTCCGAAATATTCCCTGTTTATCTCTTTTTCAGATGCCGATGCTTCAGTCAATACCATTTATTCCCCTATCTTTTTCCCTAACTATAAAATTTCTCGCACAGTGCATTAAATTTACATGAATGAAATGCAATTTTGATGGATCAATATACAGCACATAGTGTTTATGAATCGAAACATCACAGTAATAGTTTCCTCTCCCTTCTTTTTTTCTCTGTTATTAAATATATGTCAAAAAAAAAAAGTTATAGGAATATTTCAAAAGAACGATTCAGGATATTTTATTCAGATAGAGCATAAACAGCGATGCGTTTGATGAAAAAAGGGAGATATTTTGCTGCTTATATTTATTTACTTCATTTTGCTTCTTGAAAGTTTTTAATATTTATAGGTTTCAGCGTAGTCATTATGGACAGGCAACCAGGAAAAAATATAGTTTAGTAACTTCAAAATAGAATTAAAATTCCGTATCATGGGTGTTTTTAGGGGGAGGGTATTATAAATACAAAAACTGGAAAAAAAATATACAGCACAGAGTGTTTAGGGATCAAAACATCACAGTAATAGTTTCCCCTTACCTTTTTTTCTGTTGTTAAATATATGTCAAAAGGGTTACAGGAATATTTCAAAAGAGCGATTCAGGATATTTTATTCAGATACAGTATAAAGGGATGCGTTCGAACTTTGGCACGAACCTCCGTATGGATCTAACAGCCCTATAAATCATCGAGACCTTACGAAATATTCCCTGTTTATCTCTTTCTAGATGCCGATGCTTCAGTTAATACCTTTTTCTCCCTAACGATAAAACTTTTCTCGTACAGGGCATTAAATTTACATGAATTTAATGCAATTTTGATGGACACAGCACACAGTGTTTATGGATCGAAACACCACAGTAACAGTTTCCTCTTACCTTTTTTTATGTTATTAAATATATGTCAAAAGGGTTATAGGAATATTTCAAAAGGACGATTCAGGATATTTTATTCGGATACTGTATAAAGAGCGATGCGTTTGATAGAAAAGTGAAGGAATTTTGCTGCTTATATTTTTTACTTCTTGTTTTTGAACGTTTTCAATATTTATCAAAGGATGCAGCTGTGACATTATAGACAGGCAACCAGGAAAAATTATAATTTAGTAACTTCAATATAGATTTCAAATATCTGTATCATCTTTGGCAGGGGATGTGTACTATAAATATAAATATTGGAAAATCCATCCATTGATATTGATTAGAAGGGATAGTAGGTAATATATCCTCACAGATATTACCCATATAGGTGTTCATTCTAATTGCAATGACAGGTGAATGAATTTGGATTGAGTAGAAAAATTCTGCAGCCTCTGTGATGTGGCTAGCTTTCTGTCCTTTAGTATCCCAGCCTTAATGTTTGAATCCTGGCTGTGGCATTGATGTATGTTAGTGGTTCGGAATGGACTTTAAAATTTAAGTTCTGGTTCTTTTTAAACCTTGTGTGTACAAGATGACCGTAGAGTGACAACCAAACTAAACTACACTAAACCAAACTGTTATGTGGGGATGATCACTATAAAACTATAAGCTAGAAAGATATATCCTCCCAGATATTATCCGTGGAATTTTTTTCCTTCTGATTTACGGTGATATAACATGTAGAGAAAATACTGCAAGCTCTGGGAAGTGGGGATGATCACTGTCAATTTATAAGCTAGAAAGGTCCTAAATTGATGTTGATTTTAAACGGTTGAAGACAAGAATTCCTACCAGATATTGCCCATGGAGAACTTCCTTCCAAATTATGGTGACTCAAATAAAAGTGGTTCACTCTGCAATATAATTGTTGTTTATATAAGCTATACAGAAGTGACTAACATCATTTTAATCTAATGGGAAATATTTATTCTTCTAATAAATGAGAAAATCTGACGCTTGGTACCCCGCGTTTTCGGCTTCGAGTCCAATCTTCATAATTCATAATTATTTGACTAATTATAACTTCATTGAAGTAGCAAAGAAATACCAGTCCAATAAATACCACCTTCTCATTCCTTCGATACATACAACAATGCAGAAAGACACAAAATAAATCCAAAACATTAAATAAAATAATTCAAAATAATTAAAATAAACCAAATAAATCCACGTACACAATAACCGATAAACATCGCATCCTTCCCGATCTGTATCTTCCATTACATCAGGAAGTGGAGTTTATTGATTTAATAAGCAATTCAAACTGTGGCACGACATTTGGCACGAACGTCCATAAGGATCTAACAGCCTATAAACCATCGAGACCTCACGAAATATTCCCTCTTTATCTCTTTTTAGAGGCTGATTCTTCAGTCAATAGCATTTTATCCTATCTTTCTACCTAACTATCAAATTTCTCACACAGTGCATTAAATTTAAAGGAATAAAATGCAATTTTGATGGATCAATATACAGCACTTAGTGTTTATGGATAGAAACATCACAATAATAGTTTCCACTCATTTTTTTTTCTGTTCATTAAATATATGTCAAAAAAGGTTATAGGGATATATCAAAAGAGCGATTCAGGATATTTTATTCAGATACAGTATAAAGTGAGATGTGTTTGATAAAAGATGGAAGGAATTTTGCTGCTTGTATTTTTTTTTAATTCATTTTGTTTATTGAACGTTTTTAACATTTATCAATGGATTCAGCTGTGGCATTATGGACAGCCAGCCAGGAAAAAATACAGTTTAGTAATTTTAGAATATAATTCAAATTCCCGTGTCATAGGTAGGATGGATGACTACTATAAATATAAAAACTGGAGAGACCAGCCATTGATATTGATCAGAAAGCATAGAAGCTCATATATTTTACCAGATATCATTCATGGAGTTGGTCCATCTAAGGTGAGGTAACAGAACGTGTAGGAAAAATACTGCAGCTTGTGTGATGTGGGGATTGTTTTTGGTTTGTCTCTCTGAACAGTCATTTTGTGCGTACTTTAGGCTAATTAGACCGGGACCAACAGTTTAACGTGGAGTCCGAACCACTAACAAACATCCATGCTCAGGCCAGGAGAACGAATTTCATGAGTTTGTGTTTGTATAACATGACGGCTATACCAACATTATCTTTGATAACATAAATGGCAAACTCAGGTACACATTATTTTTCTTTCCCTCAACAGCGCAGCAACCGCCATGGTGGACAAGGGCATCTAGTCGCTGGTAGATTTCTAGTCAGTAGATGTTTTATTTTTACAGATTAGGGTTGTCAGCCCTACGCCTAACTGTCAAATGAGACTACTACTACTAAACTAGAACACACCACATCATTATGCCTTGAGCAGAGTTGAGCGGTCATATGAGACCGGGACCACTGGGATTCGAACCCGAAAACTTTGGTAACCAGAGTCAGAGAGATAGCCACTCGGCCATCCCTAGTCAAATGACACTGGGTCCTATGGCTTAAAGTAGATTTCGAACCACTACAAACAACCATGGCACCGCCGGAACATGAACCCGAAGTCTTTAGCACTCGGTCATTATGGCCCTTATTTCTTTTTTACTTGTTGAAAATTTAAAAATAAATATCACGGTAGAAATTTAAGATTAAAAATAAGTCTTTATTACTCATAATTATTTGTCTAATTATAACTTCAATGAAGTAGCAAAGAAACACTACTCCAATAAATACCACCTACCGCATTCCTTCAATACATACAACCATGTAGAAAGAAACAAAAATAAATCCCCGTACACAATAACCGATAAACATTGCATCCTTCTATTACATCAGGAAGTGGAGTTTATTGATTTAATAAGCAATTCGAGCTTTGGCACGAACCTCCATGAGGATCTAACAGCCGATACATCATCGAGACCTCACGAAATATTCCCTCTTTATCTCTTTTTAGATGCCGATGCGACAGAAAATACCCTTTTTTCCCTATATTTTTCCCTAACTATAAAATTTTCTCGTACAGTGCATTAAATTTACATGAATGAAATGCAATTTTGATGGATCAATAGACAGCACACAGCGGTTTTTGGATCGAAACATCACAGTAATAGTTTCCCCTTACTTTTTTTATTTGTGTTATTAAATATATGTCAAAAGGGTTATAGTAATATTTCAAAAGGCTGATTCAGGATATTTTATTCAGATACAGTATAAAGAGCGATGCGTTTGATAAAAAAGGGAAGAAATATTGCTGCTGATATTTTTTTTTTTACTTTATTTTGTTTTTGGACGTTTTTAATATTGATAAAAATTTGCAGCTATGGCATTATAGACAGGCAACCGGGGAAAAAATGCAGTTTAGTAACTTCAGAATAGAATTCAAATTCCCGTATCATTGGTGTGGGAAGGGATAAGTACTATAAATATACAAACCTGAAATTCCATCCATTGATATTGATTAGAAGGGATAGTAGGTAATATATCCTCCTAGATATTACCCATGGAGGTGTTAATTCTGAATTACAATGAAAGAACTCGTAAGAAAAATTCTGCAACCTCTGTGATTTAGGGGCGACCTGTTTGTGAAGTGGATAGCTTTCTGGCCTTTGGTATTCCAGTCTTCAGGTTCGATTCCTGGCGGTGGCAGTGATGTTTGTTAGTTGTTCGGAATTCACTTTAAAATCCAGGTTTCAGTCCGTTTAGCCCTCGTGTGCACAAGATGACCGTAGAGACACAAACCAAACTAGACCATATTAAACTAAACTGTGATATTGGGATGAGCACTATAAAACTATAAGCTACAATGCTCGTCAATTGATTTTGATTAGGAAACGTTGAAGGTAGGAATTAGTTCTGGATATCGAGCATGCCGGATTTAAATCCAAAATATGATGACTCAGAAAAAATTGTTGACGAAATTGGTTCTCTCTGGATGTTACTTGTTGTTTATATATCAGCTTTTCAGAAGTGAAATAACTTTATTTTAATCAGCATATGTGAAAAATTTATTCTTCAAATATATGATATAATGCGGCGCTTGGTACTCCAGGTTTACGTTTTCAGTCCCGCGAGTATGGTTGTTTGTAGTGGTTCGAAATCCACTTTAGGCAGTAAGTCCCTGACTACTTTGAGTATGGAGCGTTGGCCGTAGAGTTGACAAACCTACCCCGTAAGAAAAGAAACCACTCCTGTCTTGAAATCTGCCATTAGGCCTGCCATAATCAACGCCATGGGGCTGTTGCGACGCTGATTCTGCTGTTGATGATGATGAGGAATTACACATTTTTTTACTTATTAAAAATTCTAAAGTAAATATCGCGGTAAAAATGCAATGGCAATAAATCTTTACAACTCATAATTATTTGTTTGATCATAACCTCAATGAAGTATCAAAGAAACACTAGTCCAATAAATAACAGCTACCTTATTCCTTCAATACATGCAACCTTGCAGAAAGAAACCAAATAACTCCCGTACACAATAACCGATAAACATCGCATCCTTCCGTATCTACACGTTCTATGACATCAGGAAGTGGAGTTTATTGATTTAATAAGCAATTCAAGCTTTGGCACGAACCTCCATCAGGATCTAACAGCCTATACATCATCCAGACCTCACGAAATATTCCCTCTTTATCTCTTTTCAGATGCCGATGCTTCAGTCAATACCTTTTTCTTCCCTATATTTTCCCCTAACTATAAAATGTTCTCGTACAGTGCATTAAATTTACATGAATGAAATGCAATTTTGATGGATCAATATACAGCACAGAGTGTTTATGGCTTGAAACATCACAGTAATAGTTTCCTACTTTTTCATTTTCTTATTAAATATATGTCAAAAGGTTATAGGAATATTTTCAAAAGAGCGATTCAAGATATTCTATTCAGATACAGTATAAAGAGCGATGTGTTTGATAAAAAAGGGTAGGAATTTCACTGCATATATATTTTTTTATTTCATTTTGTTTTGTGAACGTTTTAATATTTATCATAGGGGACAGCTGTGGCTTTATAGACCAGAAAAATTCAGTTCGTAACTTCAATAAAATTCAATAAAGGGGGTGAGTACTATAAATATAAATACCGGAAAGTCCATCAATTGATACCGTTTCGGGTTCGAGCCCCGGAGATGCCATGGATGCTCTAGTGGTTCGGAATCTAGAGCCTTAATTCCCTGTCTGCGGTGACTATAGAGCGTTGAGCATAAGTTTGACAAACCTACTCTGTAAAAAAAAGAAAACACTCCTGTCTCGATATCTGCCAGTAGGTCTACCATATTTAACGCCCTGGGGCTATTGCGCCGCTTCTGCTGACGATGATGAATTACACATTTTATTTTTACTTATTAAAATTTAAAAGCAAATATCGCGGTAGAAATTTAATCAAGATTAAAGTGGATTCAGAATCATTACAAACATCCATGTCACCACTGAGATTTGAAATCGAAATCTGTGGTATCGAGCTTGCATCTAATATGACTTTAGGTCATTAAGAGTAGGGCTGACAACCCTTTTCCATCAAAAAGAAAAAAAGTCTCTTGTCTCAAAATCTGCTACTACGGTTTGGCCCACCATGGGGCTGTTGCGGCACTGATGATGATGATGATGTTGAGTTACACAATATTTTTTTTACATGTTACAAATAAGTAAATAAAAGTAAATATCACTGTAAAAACTAAAAATAACTCTTCATAATTCAAAATTATTTATCTAATTATGACTTTAATGAAGTATCAAAGAAATACCAGTCCAATAAATACAACCTACATGTGAATATCGCGGAAGAAATTTAATTAAAAATCAGTCTTCATAACTCACAATTATTTGACTATTTATACCTTCAATGAAATAACAAAGAGACACCAATAAATAAATACCACCTTCCTCATTCCTCCAATACATAACAACCATGCAGAAACAAACAAAATAAATCCCCGTACACAATAACCGATAAACATCGCATCCTTCCCAATCTATTACATCTGGAAGTGGAGTTTATTGATTTAATAAGCAATTCAAGCTTTGGCACGAACCTCCACAAGGATCTAACAGCCTATAAATCATCGAGACCTCAAGAAATATTCCTGTTTATCTCTTTTAGATTCCGATGCTTCAGTCAATACCTTTTTTTTCCCCTATTTTTTCCCGAACTATAAAATGTTCTCGTACAGTGCATTAAATTTACATGAATGAAATGCAATTTTGATGGATCAATATACAGCACATAGTGTTTATGGATCGAAACATCACAGTAATAGTTTCCCTACTTTTTATTTTCTTATTAAATATATGTCAAAAAGGTTATAGGAATATTTCAAAAGAGCGATTCGGGATATTTTATTCAGATATAGTATAAAGAGCGGTGCGTTTAATTAAAAAAGGGAAGGAATTTTGCTTCTTATATTTTTACTTCATTTTGTTTTTTGAACGTTTTTAATATTTATCAAAGGATGCAGCTGTGGCATTATGGACGACAACCTGGAATAAGATACAGTTCGTAACTTCAAAATGGAATTCAAATTCCCGTGACAGTGGTATAAATATAAAAACTGGAAAGTCCATCACTTGATCAGAAAGTATAGAATGCAATAAATCCTCCCAGATATGACCCATGGAAGATTTCCTTCTAAGGTGAGGTGACAGAACGTGTATAAAACTTTTTGCAGTCTCTGTGATGTGTAGACAGCCTATTGGCAAAGTGACTAGCTCTCTGGCCTTTGGTATCCCAGGGTTCAGGTTCGAATACTAATCGTGATATGGATGTTTGATAGTGGTTCGGAATGCAACTTAAAATGTAGGTCCCTGCCGTTTAGCCCCCGTGTGCACAAGATGATCGTAGAGTGATAAACCAAAATACTATAAACTATACATAACCAATTTGAGTTGTGGGGATGATCACTATAAAACTATAAGCTAAAAATGTACATCAATTTATATTGATGACAAAGGATAAAAAGGCAATATATCGTCAGAGATATTACCCGTTAATGTGTTCCATCTAAATTGTGGTGACAGAAAGTGTAGAAAAATACTGCAGAGTGTGTAAAGTTTGGATGATCACTATAAATCTATAAGCTAGAAATGTCCTAAATTGTTGTTGTTTGGAAACGAAGAAGGTAAGAATTGTTTGCAGACATCGCCCATGGAGATGTTCTTTTAAATTGCTCAGATTTAAGATTCAAAAGCGCGATGAGATTTTAATTTCTATGAGGTACTAACGAAACACTACTCCAATAAATAGCACCTTATTCCTTCAAAACATACAACCGTGTAGAAAGAAACAAATTAAATCCCCGTACACAATAACTGATAAACATCGTACCCTTACCGATCTATTACATCAGGAACTGGAGTTTATTGATTTAATAAGCAATTCAAGCTTTGACACGAACGCTCTAACAGCCTATAAATCATCCAAACCTCACAAAAATATTCCCTGTTTATCTCTTTTTAGATGCTGGTGCTTCAGTCAATACTTTTTTTCCCTAGCTATAAAATGTTCTCGTACAGTGCATTAAATTTACATGAATGAAATGCAATTTTGATGGATCAATATACAGCACATAGTGTTTATGGATCGAAACATCACAGTAATAGTGTCCCCTTACTTTTTTTTTCTGTTATTAAATCTATGTCAAAAGGGTTATAGGATTATTTCAAAGGAGCGATTCGGGATATTTTATTTAGATACGGTATAAAGAGCCATGCGTTTGATAAAAAAGAGATATTTTGCTGCTTACATTTTTTTACTTTATTTTTTTTTTTTTTTTGCAACGTTTTTAATATTTAACAAAGGATGCAGCTGTGGCATTATGGACAGGAAACCAGGAAAAAAAATATAGTTTATAACTTCCCAATAGAATTCGAATTCCCGGGTCATAGGTGAGGGATAAGGGCTATAAATATAAAAACTCGATAGTCTGTCAACTGTTATTGAATACAAAGGACAGGAGGCAATATATATTCCCAGATATCATCCTGGATATGTTCTTAAATATGGAGATGTTTCTTCTGCATTACTGTGACAGAATGTGTAGATGAAGTGTTCCAGCCTCTGTGATGTCGGGGATGATCACTATAAAACTATATGCAAGAAAGCTTCTTAATTAGAAACGGTTGAAGTCCTAAATACCTTCCAGATATTGGCCATGTAGGACTTCCTCTCAAATTATGATGACTCAGAAAAAGGGTAAAAAATATTTTTGAACTCTGGAAGATAATTGCTGCTTATATTAGATCCACAGTGATGTGATGTGTTGCTGTAGTAGTAGTCATATTAGATCCACAGTGATGAGGTGTAGTGTAGTAGCAGCCATATAAGACAGTGACCTACAGTTTAAAGTGGATTCAGAATTCTAGTGATCACACTATGAAGATAAAAATAAGTAAACATGTCATTGTATAATATTTGATTTCTTTTTTTCGTATATTTTTTTTCTTTGAACAGATAATTGATGAAAAATATAATAAAAATAAAACATGACAATACATTTTGTTTGTTTCTCTCTAAGATTAAAATAGTCATCTATTAGTAATTTTGGGCTTGTTCTTCTATATTTGTGAAACAGCCCCGTGGTGGTCAAGGCTGACTTTCTACTGACACACTACTAACAGTCTGCCTACGGCGGGTTTTCAGCCCAACGCTCTATAGTCATAATAGATCCGGATAGACGATTTAAAGTTTTTTTTTTTCTTTTTCTAATGCAGCTGGCAAACACTTAGATAGCTTGGTCTTGAATGTCTTAAGACAAGCGTTGCACAGACATAATCACTTTGTATTACCCAGGGGCGCGTGTAACTTGAAGATAAGTCACGGACGCGGAGTAACAATGCCCCCGCAAAAGCTCTACGATCCTATTAGACCGGGACCTACTTTTTAAATGGATTCGAACCACTACAAACAACCATGGCACCGCCGGGACTCGAACCCGAAACCTGTGGTACCGAGCGGCAGAGCTCTAGCCACTCGGCCATTCAGGCCCGGAAGTTTGTAATGGTTCGGAATCTACTTTAAGATTCCGAACCATTACAAACGTCCATGGCACCGCCAGGACTCTAGCCCGAAGCTTGATGCACCGAGAGAGCTGGTCACTCGGCCATCAGGACCCCTTATTTAATATTTTTTTACTTGTTAAAAATTTAATAATAAATAATAAATAGTGATAACTCATAATTATTTGTCTAATTATGATTTCAATGAATTAGCAAAGAAACACTACTCCAATAAATAACCCGTTCCCTATTCCTTCAATACATACAACCATGCAGAAAGAGACAAAATAAATCCCCGTAAACAATAACCGATAAACATCACAACCTTCCTAATCTGTACTTCTGTTACATCAGGAAGTGGAGTTTATTGATTTAATAAGCAATTCAAGCTTTGGCACGAACCTCCACAAGGATCTAACAGCTATACATCATCCAAACCTCGCGAAATATTCCCTGTTTATCTCTTTTTAGATGCTGGTGCTTCGGTCAATACCATTTTCCCACTAACTATAAATTTCTCGTACAGTGCATTAAATTTACATGAATGAAATGCAATTTTGATGGATCAATAGACAGCACACAGTGTTTATGGATCGAAACATCACAGTAATAGTTTCCCCTTACTTTTTTTCTGTTATTAAATATATGTCAAAAAGGTTATAGGAATATTTCAAAAGCGCGATTCAAAATTTTATTCAGATACAGTATAAAGAGCGATGCGTTCGATAAAAAAAGGGAAGAAAATTTTGCTGCTTATATTTTTTTTAACTGCATTTTGTTTTTGGACGATTTTAATATTTATCAAAGGATACAGCTGTGGCATTATGGACAGACAACCTGAAAAAATTATAGTTCGTAACTTCGCAATAGAATTCAAATTCCCGTGTCAGAGGTGGGAGGAATGAGTAATATAAATATAAAACTTTTAAGCCCATAAATTGATATTGATTAGAAAGGACAAACGCAATATATATTCCCAGTTATCATCCATGGAGGTGTTCCTTCTGAACTGAGGGGACAAAACACGAAGGAAAAATACTGCAACCAGTGAGTTGGGATGATCACTCTAAAACTATAATCTAGAAAGGCCGTTAATTGATGTTGATTAGAAACGGTTGAAGGCAAGAATTTTCTCTTAGATTTCAGTCTTGGATTTTTTGCTTCCAAATTTGTGTAACTCAGAAATCAAGCCAATATCCAAAAATGTAGGAAAAAATTATTTCAATCGGCACCATTGTTCTTGATATATCAGCTATTTAGAAGCAAATAACCTTGCTTTAATCAGTATATGAAAAATTTATTCATCAAATAAATGAGATAAATATCATAAAAACACTTATTATATTTTAATTCATGGGAAATTTTATTCAATATTTCTGCTCCTAAAATCAATTAAACTGGTCTTAATTTTACAAAATGGCATCTTTTTGTATGTGCTAATATTGCTTTTTTAAAAATGACATATTTTCAGGAAAAAAAATGGTTTATACTTTTATTATATGATCAGAAAATAGAAAATAGTTAAATAGGCAGCATGATAGTAAAGGAAGGATAATTTACCGTTATAAATCAATATTGTCATTTCTTATCCCACATTATTAGAAATTTAGACCAGGCCCCCGAACCCATATGGAGCATGGTTGAAAACAGGGGGCCAGTCTGTTGTGATGAAGGAACCTATCTAAAAGTAAGAAGTCTGACTTGGTTGCATACCACAAATATCATATGAAACCGGAACCATATATCTACGGCAATAATAAAACCAATACAAATATCCACGGCATCGCTGGGACTCGAACGTCAGAGCGCTAGCCACTCAGCCATCAGAACCCTTTTGAATGTTATATAAATTTTAATATCAGAGCACCTCTAAAAATGACAAGAAATTACAAATAAAATGTATTACAAATCACATTTAATACAAATTTAATATTACAATTTAAGATCAATATTTTCCAAAACCAAATCTTTTTCTAATAAATTAGATCTCCTGAAAAAATGTAATACAAAGAAAAATATGCAAATATATTACCAAAGGAGGAACTTAAATCTACACTTAATGAAATTCAAAACATTAAAACTCGTTTTAACCGCTCTCTATACATAACGTATAAATTTATTCAACTTCAGATTTCAGGTCTTTGTTTAAACATTTTGTTCAAACTTTGTAATCTTTGATTGCATACATTATGCAGATCTTTCGATTTCAATGTGTGTAGCTGAAATGTTCCAGCTGCCAAAGATATTTCACCTGCTTTCAGAAAAATGCTTTCGAATTTAGAACGAAAAATCCATCTAACGTTGAAATTTCAACAAGTTGAATTTGATCAAACTGCCATTTTTTTTTTCCACCAAACAAATCCTAGTAACATTTCTGTTGCCAGAATTCCAACTATTGTCGAATCTTTATTATAGAAATGCAAATTTTAAATTCCCGAAAAGCAGAAAATAGAAGAGTTTGAAGCCCCAAAAATATGATTCATCTTTTCTCTTGGAACTTTAAATTATTCGAAACATCTGGGTCTTTTTACAAGACCGAATTCTCCAGAGAATAAAGGATGTTGGCGAAACAAGAAGAACAAAAAAAATTATGTCGCTTATCTCTTGCGAGAGAAAACCAGGAATTCATTTTTCCACATTGATTAGATAAAGAAAGGGGGGGGAGAAAAGCTCCTGGTTTTTAATCAGTGAGGCTCTTTTATTATTCATTACCCTGCATTCGTCGAAAAGGTTTTCATTATCGTTTGGTCCCAGATTTAAATTGCTAACTGTGGCAACGGCTGGAAAGACAAATGGCGGCATTCGCTTATCTGTTGCACTGTTACGAAGGTTGGTTCTTTTTTATGCTCGTTTTTTTTATTCAAATTCGGTACGTTGTTATTCGATAAATAGCTGTTTTCCTGGGACTTTCTGCTATCACTACCAAGCATTGGACATTATTTTTAGCAACAAAGTAAAACTGCTTTTTCGGACAGAAAAATATGAGTCAGAAAATCATGATTGTGATTTTTATCCCCACATCTAGTTAAAAACGTTTTTAATTCAAATACATTTTTAAATTAAACATTCTAATAAAATAAAAAATATATAATTTATTTTTTTGTGTTTTTTTTAGTAATAAAACTTAGTTAAATGACAAGTTGTGTTGAAATTTTTCAGAATAATTTTACAGAAACTTTTTTTTTTTAACTATAACAATAATATATTGATGGGACCTGATGGCTGAATGGCTAGGACTCTGGCGCTCAGTACCACAGGTTTCAAGTTTGGGTCCCGGAGATGCAATGGATGTTTGTAGGAGTTTTGATTCCAATTTAAATTTTAGGTCCCTTTCTAATATGATCGTAGAGCGTTGTAGGGGTATTGTTTCTCGCATCCGTAGCCTATCTTCAAGCTGCGTGCCCCTTATGTAGGGCTAAATGAGTAACAGCGGTGCACCCTTGCTTATGGCATAACGATTATTAACGATTATATCTCTGTATTGCCAGTCTCCATTAGAACAACAATAGCTATATATATATATAATTGTTTTTATTGTTGTATAAAATCTAATATCTAAATATTTCTAGAAATGAAAATGCTATGGATGTTTGTAGGTGTTCGGAATCCACTTTAAATCGTAGGTAATGGTCTAATATGATCGTAGAGCGTTATAGTTGTAGAGTTGCTCTCGTCCCTAGCATATCATCAAACCACACGTGCCTCTTAGGTAGTGCTAAATGAGTAACAGTGGTGTAACCCTTGCTTATGGCATAACGATTAACTGTCTCTCTATTGCCAGCTCCATTAGAACGACTACTGCTATGTATACATATATAATTTTTTTTTTTGTTATATAAAATCTAATATCTGAGTATTTCTAAAAATGACAAGGAAATCCAAACAAAATGTATTACAAATCACAAATTTAATATAACGATTTAAGCTCAATGTTTTTCAAAACTAAATCTATCTGTGGAAACCGCTGGGAAGACAAATGGCGACATTCGTTTATCTGTAAGGAAGGTTGGGTTTTTTTTTTTGTGCTTTTTTAATTGAAACTCAGTACGTTGTTATTCGATAAATAGCTGTTTTCCTGGGACTTTATGCTATCACTGCCATGCATTGGACATTATTTTTAGCAACAAAGTAAAATTGTTTTTGAGCAGAAAAATATGACTTTAAAAATCTCGTAACTGTTAATCATCATGATTGTGGTTGTGATTTTTATCACCACATTTGGTTAAAAGTTTGTAATTCAAATACATTTTAAAAATAAAAAAATAAAATTTATTTTTTTTGCTTTTTTCTGATTTAAAAGGCAAATTGTTATGAAATTTTCTAAATAATTTTTAAAAAAATATATTTTAATTTATAACAGTAATTTCTTGATGAATTATCACGCAATAAATGATGCGGTGAATATATGACGTCACTAAAAATGCGAAAACATAAAATGAAATTAATATCTACTAGAAACCTCTACCATAAAAGTCTTTTATGAGTTAATTTTAAACTTCCGTCAAAAAAAAGAGTTAACTGATTGTTCGGAAAAGACTCTTAATCGGCTTCAAAAAATTGTTGCTAGACAGAAAAATAGGCTAGCTAGCTAGAATAACCGTTTTTATTTAAATTTGCAGCTTTTGTAAGAAATTATGGCTGTTAGTATTTGTTAAAAAAAGCTTTTTAATAGAATACAAAAATTATCATATCTTTTAATTTATTTATTTCTAAGTAGATGTTTAAATAAAACACACATAATGAAAATAATCTATAAATATAATTTTTCCTTAAGATACGAGTAATCATAAAGTATGGATCACTGGAAGTAATTCATGGTTAAGACGCTATAGTACATAGTTTTATAGTTTACACAAACACACACACACACACACACACACACACACACACACACACACACACACACACACATATATATATATATATATATATATATATATATATATATATATATATATAAATTTTTAAAATTTTATAACTTGTATAACCAAATTATAATTGTATAATGTATTTTAGAAATTCATGAATTTTTATATAGTTGTAGGAAACATAAAGGAACATTAAAGCAATTAATTTTGCAATAATCAGATAACTGTCTTTTATAAAATAGTCTTTTAAAGCTTTATCAACAATTGTAAAACATATATAACATTAATATACAAAGTAATAAATATTGTTTATAGCAATATATAAAATAAAACGTTTGTTTAATTTATACTAATTTCTTCCATACGTAGTTTGTATTTTATTAGCAGATCCATCCCTAGCAGTTTTTTTTTACAAATGAAAAAAATTATTTATTCTATAACTAATATCGATAATACATAATTACAATTTTTGTTGAAATGAATTAAATTAACTATTTTTTTTTTAAGCTTCAAATATTTAGATCTATTTTGTATGTCTGAGTGTTTCTTATTTCTTGAAATTGTGTAAATGTGTTTAGAGAAAGGGCGAAAATGTCGAAGATTCAACAATGGCCTATTCATAGCATATTTTACAATGGGGGATTAACAGCATATTCAACAATGTTGGATAAGTAGCAGATATAATAATGGTGGACAAGTAACAAATTCAATAATGGTGGATTAGAAGATTCAGCAATGGCTGATAGGTAGCAGATTTAACAATGACTGATGTGTAGTAGATTTAACAATAGCTGATATGTAGCATATTTAATACTTTTATGTCGCACATTCAACCTTGGGAGATTTAACAATATTGGATAATCAGATTTAACAAGACGGATACATAGAAGATTCAGCAATAGTGGATGAATAGAAGATTCAACAATGACTGATATATAACAGATTCAACAATGACTGATATATAACAGATTCCACAATGGCATCTAGCACATTCAAAAAAAGGTAGATATATAGAAGATTTAGCAAATGTGAATATGTATCATATTCAACAATGACGGATATGCGGCAGATTCAACATTAGAGAACATATTTCAGATTCAACAATGACGGATATGTAACAGATTCAACAATGGCATCTAGCACATTCAAAAAGGTAGATATATAGAAGATTTAGCAAATGTGAATATGTATCATATTCAACAATGACGGATGTGTAACATATTCAACAATGGTGAATGTATATCAAAATCAACAATGGTGTATTGTGCAATTTGACAATGGTATATTTTCATTGTATCAGACTCAACAATGGAGGATATGCATCGGTTGCAAATATGTAGTAGATTCAACAATGAATGGATTTGCAGCAAATCACCCAGGGTGCATTACGAGAAGTGTGATGCACTGCACTCATTTTTAGCATTACATGTTTTAACAGTCTCTCATCATCACCATCAGGAATCATTCTTGAGTGAAATATGACATGGATTTATCCTATAAAAGGTGGATATCCGGGATAAAACATGGATTTAACATACTCATACCTGACATTAGAAAAGGAGATTTCATTTTCGAATCTTCCTTTACTTTGCTAAAGTACTATCCGCTAGGCCACTATTATCACAAAATACTATACTATGTCAGAACTATACTATATCACAGGGCAAAATGTATTTGCAGCGGATCTTTTACGGTATATTATACTCACACAAATTTTTGAAAACAACAATGAAAATCCTTCAATTACTGGTCACATAACATGACAAAAAATTGTAAAAAAAAAAAAAAAAATATTGTAATGATTAAATCTTTAATAATTAGAATAATTCGATAATTTTTAATAAGATGAGCATATTTGTAAGAAATTTTGTTCACTAAAATTTATACGTTTAAAATGAAGATTACTTATTAAATTGTTAATATTTATTTCTTTTGAAATTTTAAATCAAACATTTATATTAGAAATTTAAAAGGAAAATGTTTCTCAATAAGTCTTTAATTAATTCATTAAATTAAAATTATTTTGAATTAAACACCTTTAATTATTCCAAGAATCCATTTGCTTATTTACTATTCATAGAAATAAAATTTTTAATTAAATTTCATAAGTAATAACTCTATAAATATTAAAATATATTAGACAAAGCATAAAAATATATGTTTAAAAATTAATTAAATTTAAATAAATTTATCTACTTAATGAATATATAACAAACTGCAAATGCTTCTGCTTTTAATTTCCAACTATTTTAAAAAATGAACAGGGAATAAATATAATTTTATTTGCATGAATTAATCTGACTTATTAAATCTAATAAATAATATTTGAATAGAATTTTAATCAGTAAAAAGTAAAATATAAAGATACTGATTTCTGAGTAATATCACATAAAACATAATTTAGAACATTAATTATCCATGCAGAAATAATTAAATAATTATTTATAATATAAAATAGCCTTTTATCAATAACATTTTTTTAATAATTAGCTAACGATCTAATAATTTAAAAAAATTTTTATCCTCCATTACATTTTTAAATCCTCTAATTTGATAAAGATATTTCATGGAATAGCATAAATTTATAAAACATTTAAAAGTAATATTAATAAACATTAATATAAAAGCATTCGGAATATTTTAAGTGAATGAACATCCACAATTTTTATGTGTTTAATAATTCGGGAAACTTCTTACAATAAAAACACATTTCACATTTTTAAATCACAATCGATTAAATGAAATGTAATTCTTTTTTTTTTTTTGAAATATTTAGATTTTTAAGGTTAATAGTAAATGGATATACATTTTGTTTCATCTTATAATAATTTCTCAAACATTTTTTTCAATTTATTATCTTTTTTACATAATTAGCCTTGTTTTTTTCTTTGTAATACATCAACTGTCGATAGAAAAAAAGGCCCTTATATTTTGTCTTTACTTTTAGAGAAAAACTGGGCTACAATTGCTAAACGTATGGAGAGTCAACCTTAGAGCCTGATTAATATTATTACTGTTATTACTACTCTCTTTCCAAACTCACTATGTCTAGAAGTGATATTCGCCTTTGTCACATTGGAAAGAATGTGAGTAAAAATTGAGTCAATTCAATATCACACAAACAATAATAAGGATGACAATTAAAAAGATTGCGCTTTTCTATTCTTCACTTCAGCTAAATGTAAATTTCTGGTCTGCAGATTTATCATGCCCATATTAGGTGTCATGCAGCATGACAGTCGATACTGTTGATGAGATGCGTTTACAGACACTCTCATCATAAGAGAAAATGAAGTATAGTGATAGAAGATTCTCATTTAAAAACAGTGCTCGAAAGCCCACCGATATCAGATTTGAACCTCAGTCCTCCTTTAATATACAGCACTATTTACCACAAAGTATTAATTATAATTTATAATTATAATTATAATTTTATAATTTTCAAGTAAAAATACATGAATTGGGGTGTGATATATATGAACAAATAAATATCTTTTATTTTAAATAGTAAAATTATATCTAATTCTGTTTAACGTATTTTAATAAAAATTTAAATTAAATATTATATGAATTGCTTATGCAAAAATTTAAGTTTCATTTGAATGCAATGGAATGCAAAAATGGAATGGAATTCAAAAATTAAAAAAGTGCCTTTCAATGAAAAGAATTCTAAAAAAAAAATTCAATTTCTTAGAACATTTTTCCTAAACCTGTATAAATTAATGACATGCAATTCTAGTCAATGCTTTTTTTTAGAAGTTTTCATGATCAAGGTTTTATGTTTCTAATACTACTAAAAAAAAATCCAAACATTTTATACTTCATTTACCACAGATATGGAAATATTTCATGAAAACATAAAAAATTACAAAAAAAACATAAAGCGAAATTCTACGAAAAGCTTAAAAATGAATTACTTTTAGATGATGAAGCTTTCTCTAAAATCCATTTTTCAAACGTTATTTGTCTCGGTTCTGAATAGAGCGAACTGCTTTGATATCATTTGTTGTTTATCTTATTTGAATATTTATGAAACACAAAACCTGTCTACATTTTAAGGTGTAACAAAAGCTGCCCAATCTTATTTATCAGTTTTTGTTTTGTGCTCAAAAGCTTTTTGTAGCTCATTTTCTGATGAAATATGCTAAGTAATCAGAGTGTAGACGTTTTCATAATAGATTGGGAACATCCATTACTAATTTTACATATAGGCGTCGGGTTTCTGTTTATCTTAAAATTTCAATTTTCAAAGATAAATGAAAAATATTTTCAGTAAATATAGTGTAACTGTTTTTTTTTAAAAGAATAAGGATGAGAAATAATTTAAGAGTACTATTTCTATTTGTCTATTTTAGAAGTATTAATAATAACATTATACAAAAATGTTTTTAACATATTAAAAAAACTATAGAAATAATAATAAAACATTATGATGCAGATACACTTTCCTTCATTTAATCCATGCACTAACTTAAAGTATTGGATCAGTACAGAAACATTCATTTTATATATATAACATTATATAAAGTATATATATATATATATAGTAATACATATAGATTAAAACATTTGTTTAATTTATGCTTTTTCTTCGATACAGAGTTTATATTTTATTAGTAGATCCAAACCAGCAGTTATTTTTGGGCAAGTGAATAACTAATTATTCACTAATTAATGTGGATGATAAATAATTATAATCTTTGTTGAAATTTCGAATTAAATTACTTTTGCTGTCTTTTGAAGTTTAACAATTATTTAAATATATTATATATTTTTGATTTGGTTTTATTTTCTTGAAATTGCTTAAATGTATTTTCGACAAAGGCGGAAATGTAGCGGATTCAACAATGGTTTATTTGTAACAGATTCAACAATGTTGGATAACTAGCAAAATCAATAATGGTTTATTTGTGATAGATTATATGATGAGTAATAGATTCAACAAGGCTGCTAAGTGCAGATTCAACAATGATGGATAAGTAGGAGATTCAACATTGGCAGACATGTAGGAGATTCAACATTGGCAGACATGTAGGAGATTCGACAATTGCAGTCAGGTAAAAAAGGTTCATCAGCGGAGACATGTGAATGATTCAATATTAGCGGACAAGATTCAGCTATGGTGATATCTAACATGTTCAGATATGTAGCAGAGGCAACAATGGCAGATATGTAGCAGATTCAACAATATTGGATAACTAGCAAAATCAATAATGGTTTATTTGTGACAGATTATATGATGAATAATAGATTCAACAGGGCTGCTAAGTACAGATTCAACAATGAAGGATAAGTAGCAGATTCAACTTTTTGTTGATATGTAGGAGATTCAACATTGGCATTGGCAGACATGTAGGAGATTCGACAATTGCAGTCAGGTAAAAGATTCATCAGCGGCGACATGTGAATGATACAATATTATCGGACAAGATTCAGCTATGGTGATATCTAACATGGTCAGATATGTAGCAGAGGCAACAATGGCATATATGTAGCAGATTCAAAAATGGTGGATGTGTATCAAATTCAACAATTTAGTATATGAGATAAATTCAACAATAATGGATATATATCAGATACAACAATTGATATCTAGGATATGTAGGGGATGGAAATGTCCCAACGGAAACTTTTCTGTCATACTCATCTACGCTTTCTTGTGTGAAACAAAGCGTTTATTATATAAAAAGGATTTGCAGGATAAAACATGGATTTATCTTATTCATACCAGAAATAGACCGAGAGCTTTCATTTTCAAATCTAGCTCCCTATTTTGCTAATGTTCTGACCATTAAGTCACTATCATCACAAAATGTGTAATTTAAATAACATATTGTATCACAAGGCAAAAATGTGCTTGACAAGGACTCCTGCGATGTACGAGTACTATGCACACACGAATTTTATTTTTAAAAACACAGACGGAAATTTCTGAATAACCAGCAATGCTACTGTGGCCAAAATGTTCTTTATTTATTCTTCCAAATTTATTTCATCGCCTTCAAAGTAATTCTCCGGACGCAATGCACTACGCCAACTTTTTTTCACAGTTCTCAACGTGCTAAAAAGTCATCGGCAGGGATGGCTTCAAAGCGCGCTCCGATTCACGTTGAATCGCATCCATCACTCAAAACGTTGTCCCAGGAGTGGTGTTTTGAGTTTGGGAAATAGACAGAAGTCGCACGGTGTGAATACGGTGGTTGTGAAACGGCATGGGTTTCATTTTTGGCGCAAAAGTAATGAAGAATCAATGCAGTGTGAGCTGGCACATTCAGTGTTTCGACACCAATCGAGATTTGACGCGTTTGAGGCCCAAAATGGAATTGACCGATCCTTTGAAATTCCAACATCAATAAGGTCTCTAATTTTAATTGATGGTTTACAAGCACCAATTCTTTAATTTTTAGGACGTGAGCTTCGTTGGTTGAGGTTGAGGGTCGACCAGAGGGGCTCTTCGTCTTCAACGCGTTCTCTACCTTCTTTGAACTGTTTATACCACTTCTAAACATTTCTTTCCGATATGGGAATGCTCACCGAATGCCTTCTGCAACATCCTATACGTTTCGCAAAATAATAAAAAATAATAATAACGCAAGCTCTTGTTCATTAATTCAGACATTTCAAAAATCGCATGAAGCAACCTAAAGGAAAAAAAAAAATTCAAATTCCATAAGCCCCGGCAATTTTTAAATGAAAATTGGTCTTCCTTTGTACACAGTAGTATAAAATAAAAAATTGAAATCGTTAGATCTTTAACAATTACAATATTTCGGTTAGTTTTTAGGAAAATATACAAATTTGTAAGAAATTTTCTTGTTCATTAATGTTTATACGTTTAAAAATGAATATTAAGTATCAAATTGTTATTGTATATTTCTTTTTAAAGTTTAAAATAAAAAATTGTATTAGAAATATAAATTTAAAATTTTGAAAACAATTTAATAATAATTCATTAAATTAAAATTATTTTAAATTAAAAAATTATAATTTTTCAAGAAGCTATTTATTCATTTACTAGTCTTAGAAATATGAATTTTAATTAAATTTATAATAATAACTCTATAAATATTAAAAAATATTATATAAAAGTATAAAAATATATGTTTACAAATTAATTAATTTTACTCTTAATTTATCTATTTAAAGAAAGGATATACAGAGTATAACAAAAAATATTAATTTTAAATACGTCTGCTGTTAATTTCCTCCTATTTTAGAAATTTATGTGAATAAATACACTTTTCTTAGCATAAATTAATCTGACTTATTATATTTAAGAACTTAAATTTGAATAGAATTTTAATAAGAAAAATTTAAATTTAATATACTGATTCACTGAGTAATATCACATAAAACATAATTTAGTATCATGAATTAACCATGCGAAAATTTTAAATAATTACTTCAAAATATAAAATAGATTTTTTTCAGTAACATTTTTTTATAATATTCAATTTAACGATCTATTAATTTTTAAAAAATGTTACATTTCTGCAATACATTTTTAAATTCTCTAATTTGATGAAAAATATTTTAATGGAATAATAAAAAAATTTAAATTCATTTTTAAAGTAATATTAATAAATATTAATATAAAAGCATTCGGGAATATTTTTAAGTTAATGGAATCCAGAATAATTTTTATGTTATTAAGTTTTGAATAATTGAAGAAATTTCTCGCATTTAAGACACAATCGATTAAATGAAATGTAATTCTATTTTTAAAATTTTTGAATTCATTTTTCAGGCTAATAGCAATTAGATATAGTTTTTTGTGTCCACT
>BPLR01006645.1:0-50243 GCA_021605095.1 Caerostris extrusa
GTTACGTACAGCTGTTTTTGAACAAACATTTGAATGCATTGTCATAAATTGAAAATCATTGAACAAATATTGAAATATAGTAATCATAGTCATAATAATCATGCTTAATTATAATAGACGATGAGATATTTAACAAAGAGAGAGACTATAGAAATTGGCATAATATAATTTTTGCATTTGAAAACGCAATAATTATAACATTTTTGATAATTCATTGAATAGAATATGAGCCATTTTTAATTGGAAAGTTGTACAATTTGAAATATTGAGTTAGATTCTTATTTTGAAACAGCGAGTTAGACATTAATGCCTTCTTTTCATATTTATAATAACATAGTTAATGGATATACAACATTCTTTGCTTAATTCTATGTTTTTCCAAAACATTTAATCGATTTCAGAAATCAGACGAAAATTTGTAAATATATTAATGTATGAACTAATGAACTTGAAATAAAAATGGCTCACGCTAAATATTTAAAAATTCATTATTTTTGCAAAATAACGCACTTAAAAAAATTTAATCAATTGAAGCCATAACAAGGAATTGTTTGATCGAATAAATGCAAATTGCAATCCTTTTCAAAAGCAACAATAGTAATTTTGAAAAATCCGGAGTTGCATTTGTTTGAGATGAAACAAATTAATAATAATACGTTAAAATATGAAATAATGTTTTTGCATTTGTTAAACAATTTCCAATGAACATTTTTATTCATATACTTTAGCATGGGAAAATATCTTGATTTAACATATGGTAACTGTATATCAATATATCAACATGCTTAATTTTTTATGATCTATTAAATGAACGAATTAAAAATAAAATGGCTGACACTAATCATTTAAAAATTCTATTATTTTGTATAATAATGTACTTACAAAATTTAATTAATTGAAGCTCATAATAAAGAATTGTTTAGCTTGGAATAAATGCAAATTGCAATCACAGTTGCATTTGTTTCATATGAAATAAATTAATAACAATACCTTAAAAATACGAAACAAATTCCTTGCATTTGTTAAACAATTTCCAATGATCATTTTATTCATAGATCCTTTAGCATAGGAAAACATATTGATACTACATATGTCAACACGTTTAAATTTTCTGAAAAAAATCGATAAGTTAACGATAGTTTCTTTTGTGTGTGTTTGTGAATTATTTGCAATTTGAATCTTAAATAAAAATTGAATTTAAGCTCCATTAACAATAAGCATGAGACATTCCGTACATCTAACATCTAAATCAATAGTAAAAAAGAAAAAGTCAAACAAAAATAAATCACAAAAATCGGTGTATACGGTAGACGGATAGAACCAATTGAATCACCAGTAAATCTCTAGCGAGGTATGTTGAAGGTGAGAGTGTTGAGGCAAAATGAAGCAATGACACGACGACCAGTGTGAGTGTGATGATGATCTTCATTGGTTAAGCATCTTCACGAAGGGACCAATCCATGACGAAACAAGAAATCACAAGTGCCCTATCAAAGGCCAGTTGACGAAGCTGATGGTGAGATAGATTTTTTTCCCTCACAGTCATCTCATACTGATGCACTTTGATGGGGGAGATTTGGCCATGGTGGAAGTGTCCACCGTCAGACCGGAGAGGGTCTCCTGAAGGGTGTACCACTCGGGCAACAGGTTTCCGGGGTTGTCCAGCATCTCGATCCAGTGGTCACGCCCTAGTCCGATGCAGCTGCTGCCGATGGCGAAGCAGCCCATCACCTCGTTGGCGCCAACTCTGAAAAAAGTTGTTGTTAGGTTCTAGAGTTTAGTGTTATAAATTAAATCGCAGGGTTGTGATTAGGCGATTTTCGCAAGTGGGATTGACTGATTGACTATGACTAGGGGATATTTTCAATTGTTGACTGACTGATTGATTAATACTAGAATATTTTCGCTTGTGGACTGACTGATTGATTAATACTAGAGATTTTTGCTTATGGACTGACTGATTGACTATGACTAGAGATTTTCAATTGTTGACTGACTGATTGATTAATACTAGGAGATTTTCACTTGTTGACTGACTGATTGATTAATACTGGGAGATTTTCACTCTGTTGACTGACTGATTGATTAATACTGGGAGATTTTCACTCTGTTGACTGACTGATTGATTAATACTGGGAGATTTTCACTTGTTGACTGACTGATTGATTAATACTAGGAGATTTTCACTTGTGGATTGACTTATGATTAGGGAGATTTTCGCTTGTGGATTGACTTATGATTAGGGAGATTTTCGCTTGTGGATTGACTTATGATAAGGAGATTTTCGCTTGTGGATTGACTTATGATTAGGAGATTTTCGGTTGTCGAATTGATTGTGAACCGTTTGTGAATTAAGTGATTGTGCCTTTTTTTTTTTATCTCTATGTCGTTGAATTTATCTTGCATCTCTCTCTCTAACATCGTCAAAAGTATCAGGGAAATTAAAAGAAAATAATTTCTGGCGATGTTTTTCAAGTAGATTTTAATGATTTTAACTCTGATTTTCGTTCCCTATTTTATTCAGTGTATGATAAAAAATTTTATAACATAACGAATCAAAAAGACGTTGTATGGTATTACTTCCGACGTGTACAAATATTTGATACAGATATTGTGCAGATTTTGTGAATGACTAGATTTGTTTGTTTCTTTCTAAATCAACAGAGTTGAAGTCCAATTACAAAATAATTTGGTGTTGTCTATAATTTTTTAGTTTAAAGATTTATAATATGCTGACTTAATAGCTTAATTAATTATTGTATAGTCATATTTTTAGATCTTCTTTGCAGTCGGAGAAGTTTGATTAATTAATGAGGTTTGATCAAGCGGATTGCACATTAAAAATTCAAACTGCTTTAAATTAAATTCCGACCAACATATAAAGTGTAATAATAAAAAAAAATGCAAAAAAAAAAAAAAAACCCTCATAGATTAAACTAACAGATTAAATTAAATAATTAAAAAGTTACATTCTTCTTGAATTTCGTTAATATTTTCGTGCTTTCGTTTCTGCTATAATGCCATTATTTATAATGTTTTTTTTGCGTTTAATTTAGAGCAGTTTACTTTTACTTATAATAAGATAATTTTTTTTAAAGTCATCTTTTTGTCTGATATAAAAATTATTTTCTAAATACATTTTTAAAAAATAAAAATCAATTACTATTGAACAAATTTTTTTCAATATACAGAAATTTTAATCTCTTTTTAAACACTAGATTTTTTTCTCTTAATTGAATAGATGTTCTTTAATTACTTTTCTTTGATGACCGTCGGTGGAACTCAAGTTCCAACCATATTCTTGATATCGTTAAATATTTCGGGCTTTCCTTTCTGTTACAATGCTATTATTTTATAACGTTAAATTAATTGTGATCAGTTTAATTTCTAAGGGCCTGAATGGCCGAGTGGCTGGCGCTCGGTACCACAGGTTTCGGGTTCAAGTCCCGGCGGTGCCATAGATGTTTGTAGTGTTTCGGCATCCACTTTAAACCGTAGGTCTCGGTCTAATAGGATCGTAGAGCGTTGCGGGGGCATTGTTACACCGCGTCCGTGGCTTATCTTCAAGTTACACGCGCCCCTGGGTAATGCAAAGTGAGTAACGTCTGTGCAGCGCTTGCCTTAAGGCATCCAAGACCAAGCTAAGTGTTTGTCAGCTGCATAATAAATATATGAATTAATAATAAATACTTTAATTTCTAAATACATGAGAATTGTTACCTTTGAATCTGAACCTTTTAAGAGTAGTTGGAAAAATCCTGGTATCAAAATTATTTTTTCCTTGTCATTGCATTTTAATAAACAGTTGTTTTTTAATAGCTTTTATAACTACAAGTTTGTGTATAAAAATAACGCACTAACATATAAACATTCAAAAAAATTATGAAAAATATTTTTTATCTATCAAAATTCCACAATTATTTAAATATTCACACTACAAAAAAAATTCGCAATATTAAATTCATTATTGATCTTAAATTCCGTTAAAATTTATTGATTTTTAACAAAGTGCCTTTTTTTATTTAAATATTATTATAGATAAACATTTAAAAAATTACAATACTTATTATCTATTAAAATCCCACAATTATTTAATTATTATATACTTGAATAATTACATACTCTTATCTACTTGAAAATACTTCTGATCTATTAAAATTCCGCAATTATTTTAATATTCACACAAAAATTCGTAGCATTACATGTATTATGGGCCTTAAATTTCTTTAAAATTAATTGATTTTTAACAAAAATACCTTTTTTTATTTAAATATTATTAAAAAAAATTACAATACTTCTTGACAAAACTTCTTATCTATTAAAATTCCACAATTATTTAATTATTATATACTCTTATATACTTGAAAATACTTCTTATCTATTAAAATTCCGCAATTATTTAAATATTCACACAAGAAATCCTAGTGTTATATATATTATTGGTCATAAATTTTATTGATTTTCAAAAATGCTTTTTTTTTTGCTTTAAATATTTCTTAAAAATTGATTAAAGCATTTTTTTTCAATTCCTTCTATTAGCTCACACTCTCCCTATATATATCTCGTTCAAATTTTCAATTGTCCATAAAAATACTTTTCATTCATCCACTCAAGTTCAAATACATTTGTTTTGAACTTGTAGTGTATGACACTTCATGTTAATACAGTTTTTTTTAAATATTCATTTAATTAAATTTAATTCATTAATTTTAGTTTTTTTTAGATTTAAGTTGCATATATCTGCCAATAGATGGCTCCAGATAAACTTAAAAAAATGAATGAAAATTATTTATAAAGGACTTTTTGGCAATATAGTGAAAAAAAAAAGTAGGAACTGACTTTAATTTTTTTTTTATGTTACTTATTTAAAGTTAAATCAATACTTTTCTTCTTTTTGACAACTGTAAAAAAAGAAAGATTTAGAAACGGTACGTTTTGAAGGATGACTGACAGCCTTAAACCGAATTAAAAACTTTCCCCGAGACTCACCTGTCATAATCGATCACCTTGACAACGAGGGTGACGTCCTCAATGTTCTCGGCGGGCACGTCGAAGACGAGGGCCTCGTTATAAACAGGGTTGAGGGTGGACTTCTTGACGGACGTCTTCTTCTTCTTGACGCGCTTGCCTTGGCACATCAGCGACACCTTCACGTAAGGATCTGCAACGAGAAGATAAAGTATAACTGGACTAATAAAAAGTAACCCTGGAACCCTTCTATTAAACTGATGGGTTATAGAGTCCACGGATTTTGGTGCACTGATTCTGATAGAATGATGTTCTATCAGAATATTTTGTCCATATATATATATGTTGTTCCATCTGATGGTGCACTGATTCCACTGAACTTTGGGGTACCATTAAAACCTCAGTAAGTGTTCCACTAATTTTTGACAACTTATTCATTATCCATAAGTCGATAAACCCATGAATTCACTAATAAATTTGCAATAAATGTGCAGTTATTACAAGTTACATTGTTTGTTATTACAAGTAAACATAGTTTAATTTATGATCTTAATAATGCTTCATGTCAATTAATTAATTCATCAATTTAATTTTAATTTAACTAATACATGTATCAAGAGAGAAAGTCAGGGGCCTGAATGACCGAATGTCTATTGCTCTGGCGCTCGGTGCCAAAGATTTCGGGCTCGAGTCCCGGCGGATGTTTGTAATGGTTCAGAATCCACTTTAATCCGTAGGTGCGGGTCTAATATGACCGTAGAGCGTTGTCTTGAGGTTAGTTAGTCTTCAGCCCTCGTGGTTCCTCGTTAAAGTGAAGCTGCATGTTACCCTTAGCCATGGGTCAGTCGCCTGCAACGGGGTTTATTGGATCTGGTGTTAGCTTTCCTGCACCAGGGGGATTAGTAACAACAAAAGCAAGTTCTTTTTTACATCACGTCGTTGTCATTAATCTGTTTTATCGTCAGACATTATTTCAAATTGTCGTGTTACACTGAGGTGCGAATTGAATTCTGGACGTAATTCATAATGTATTTCGACGTTGTTTCAAATTGAACTCAATCCATTTACATCAAACCACTCACCAAAGTATACTACGTCAATAAATCCTGAATTATTTTGTAGTAGTATACTTTGGTGAAAAGGCTTGATGTAAAGGGATTGAGTTCCAATTTTGCCATATGAAACAACAATAAGAATTACGTTAGGAAAATATGCTACGAAAAAATTAAGAACACATAAAAACATCATCATTAGAATTAAACTTTGACAATATCAATACAATAAAAATTACACTGTTCAGTTTTTAGGTTGCTTGAGTGTGTATCATAACAATATATTTTTCAATGGGTTCCGTCACATGTAGGGTGCTTACTGCAAAAAGAGATTGCAGATGAGCTCTCCAAGAATGGCAATCTTAAGAGTTCTACTGATGGTGGCAATCTCTCTTTCTCCAAGCATGCCTCTAGGGTCAAATTACATATCAACTCTTCTTGGGGTAAGCCCCCTGTATATGAATGGTATGATTGCAACTGCCTTGGTGTTGCTTTTTAAATGGGGATGGTAGTAGATCCGAACAGACGGCTTTTGCTAGGCTTCGCAGTGGCCATATTCGAGCTCAACGTTAAGTGTCGAGTCTTAAGGTATATCCCCTTTGTCCGAAAATGTAACTTGACTCACGCAACTTCTGACCATAGATTAACTTGTATTGGTTGCCTGAACAGACAATTGTGCTCAAATCCTAGAGTAGTTTTAATTGTTTGAGAAGATGGGTTGATGGACTTGGTCTAGATGTTGCTGTTGACCAAGTGGGATAAGAAACAATAACAAAAATTACACAAGTAAAATTCTAAAATCAAAAGATATATTAAAGTCTAAAAGGAGAAGTAAACGTGTGCTCAGGCCATCTAGTACAACTGACATCTGATCCCTGGCCATCCAGTACAACAGGCAAACATCTCCTCTCTATGCTGTAACGTAGGTTCAAGGTCCGACAGACAAGTAAGTGCTGATTATTCATAGAGACTGTTTTATAGATAAGACATAGGCTATTAATCAATATGCCTGTTCTGCTGAGGTGTTCGACCAAGCAGCCGTGTATTAATCTCAGTCTGAAGTTAGCCACTGTCTTTTTTACGTGGCCTGCGATTGAACTCTTTCCAACCGTCCTTGATTTTCTCCCAGAGATCCCCCCCCTTTATTTAATAGATAGTTCTGCGTTGTAGGCCAACATAATATTTTCCATATACTTCTCTTAAGGAATCTAATGAAATGGGACTCCGTTCAATAAATAACTCTGTAGCCCTCTTTGCAAATTACCAACAATATCTACATGGGATGGTATCCAATTTAATTCTATTGTAATTCATAATGCGAATTAAGTTAGCTAAACTAAGCTTATTAAATTAAGCTAATATATTTAGAGAAACTGCTGCTGTAATGGGTAAGGGACGAATCAGTAGGCTTGAGGTGAAAGAAGGATTACAGAAAATGTTAAGGAGTTTCTCAATCTGAAAAAATTTGTAACTTTTTCTTGCGAGGTTTGTTAAAATAGAGTGTATATGTATACAACACCCACAATAATGAATAACTTAATTAGCGGGATAATATTCAACTTTGAAATTAATGCCATTCTACAAGGCATATCGCAAAAGTGTTTCTGCTAATATGTATTAATGTAAGAAAGCAGGCGAAAAGGAGCAGATGAGCACTTTGAGCATTTGCCACGATTTTATAATGAAAACACGAATTCAACCCTATGGATTTATTACTGAACTTTAAATTTTAATTTAATCATTGTCTCTAATTTATTTTATGTTCAAGACATGATGTTAATTTTTTTATGCATCTGTATAAAATTATTATATTTCTTTTTGTCTTTTAAATCAATAAAAGAATGAAGATACTGAAAGAAGAAGAAATTGAAGAATAAATCAAATGAGTTCAAATAACGTTCAAATAAAACCAATGAATATATATCTTCAGATACTGAAAGAAGAAGTTGTTGAAGAATGAAGATACTGAAAGAAGAAGTCGAAGAATGCTGAAAAGCAAAGAATTTGAAAGAATGCTGAAAGAAGAAGAATTTGAAGAATGCTAAAAAGAAGAAGAATTTGAAGAAAAGCTGAAAAGATGTAGAATTTGAAGAATGAAGATACATAGTATTTTGTGCACATTATTTTTGTAACAACATGCACTGATAAAAAAACAAATTAAAAATAACGCCAGATGCAGTCTACTAAAAACGATCAAGTAACTTAAAAAACGAAAAACAAAAATTCCGCAACATTACAACTTTTATTTTTTCTTCTGCAATTATCCATTGCACTTAAAAATCAATGCATCTTCCAGCCTGAAAACTATATTTATTGCAACTCAAATTAACTCAGAGGAACATTCATAGCTTTTTGAATGAATAATAAAAAAAAAAAATTCTCTCTTGTCTCATTGAACAACTTGCATATTATTTTTTCTCAACTTGCTCTTAAATGCTGGGGTAATTTGTTTTAGGATCAAGACATGGTGTTCATTTTTATGGTCTATAAAATTATTATAAAAACAATATTTCTTTGTCTCTTAAACCAATAAAAGAATGATGAAGAAATTGAAGAAAGACGATACTGAAATAAGAAGAAGAATGCTGAAAGAAGAAGTTGAAGAATGAAGATACTGAACGAAGAAGAAGTTGAAGAATGAAGATACTGAACGAAGAAGAAGTTGAAGAATGAAGATACATAGTATTTTTATGCACATTATTTTGTAACAACATGCAATGATGAAAAACAAATTAAAAATAACGCAGATGCAGTCTACTAAAAACTATCAAGAAACTTGGAAAAAAGAAACAAAAACTTCAGAAACATTATATCTTCTTTTCTTTATTCTGCAGTTTTCGTTACACTTAAAAATCAATGCATCTTCCAGCCTGAAAACTATATTTATTGCAACTCGAATTAACTCAGAAGCACATTCATAGCTTTGAATAAAAAAAAAAAAAGAACATTCTCTCTTGTCTCATTGATTAACTTGCACTTATTTTTTTCTCAAACTCGTTCTTAAATGCTAAAGTAGTTTGTTTTATGATCAAGACATGGTGTTCCTTTTTATGCATCTGTATAAAATTATTTTAAAAACAATATTTCTTTGTCTCTTAAACCAGTACAAGAACGATGATACTGAAAGAAGAAAAAGTTGAAGAAAGAAGTTAAAGAATGAAGAATGAAGATACTGAAAGAAGAAGTTGAAAAGATATATAAAATGAGTTCAAATAATGTTCAAATGAGAGCCAATGAATATATATCTTCAAATACTGAATGAGAGAATGAAGATACATAGTATTTTCGCGCACATTATTTTGTAACAAAATGCTATGATAAAAAAAATAATTAAAAATAATGCATATGCAGTCTTCCAAAAAAACGATCAAGAAACAAAATTTCGAAACATTACATCCGTTTTTCTTTACTCTGCAATTTTACGCCTGCACTTAAAAATCAATGCATCTTCCAGCCTAAAACTATATTAATTGCAACTCAAATTAACCCTAGAAGCACATCCATAGCTTTGAATATAATAAAAAAAAAAAAAAAAACATTCCTCTCTTGTCTCATTGATCAACTTGCACTTATTGTTTTCCTCAAACTCGCTCTTAAACGCCGGGGCAATTTCAACTCCGATTACTAGCCCAGGGCTAGAGCCAGCCGATCAATTCCTAGGAGGAGAGAGAGCTCCAAAATTGTTCTCAAAGCTGTCATTAGTCGGCGGTAGGGCGCCTCCAAGCCAACACCAAGTTCGAGCTGCCTCCCCTTTATCAGAGAGAACGATTTATCACCTACACCTCCCTGCATCCAGTATTCCGGTAGGAGGTGCTGGATACTACATGGGGAGGCATATGGGGGAAGATATCGCACACGGCATAAGAATTAGGTGTTTTGCATTTCTTGAAGAGGGAAGATTGTTGGGGATTTTCTTTTATGCCCAGTGCTTAAGGTGGAAATGTTATGTGTGGTACTTTTTTCATGTGCGATGCATAGAAATGATGTCTTATTGGAGAGTGTGTGGGGTTGAGTTGGGAATGTACCGATTTGACTGGGAGGTACCACCCAAACTTTTCACCGTCCACCTTTTCAAATTTTATTGGATTTATTTAAGACCCGTTATATTTTACCATTACATAATTTTAATAAGATTAGTAAAAAGAAGGAAATGGAATTTAGATTTATTTTTATATTGAATTGGTGCAAAAATTTTTTTTTTTTTTTTTTTTCTTATTTCAAAGCTTTGAGGATTATTTTGGAATAAAGTTTATCTGATAGGATTAACTTTATAGGATTCTAATTTTTTGCAAACGGTATCTGCACATGTCTGCCTTTTCTTCCTCTTACAATCCCATTAAAAATTTTAATAAAACTACAATTTCTTGAAATTAGTATTTTCTAGTTAAATCATGTAATGGTAATTGATTTGGTTCACGGACAAAATAAATTAAAACTAGGTAACTCCATACATGAGAAGCTCTATCTCAATCTACACTTCAATTTATTCATTGTATTAATAGAGATTGCAGCGCTAGTTTTACAACCAAATCACAGAAGGGATTTTTGCACCAGGTAAAATGTTTTTCAACTAAATCACAAGCGTGATTATCTGCATTAAGTAAAAATGACCTACAGCTAAATCACAGAATGGTTTTCTGCACTAGTTAAAATGTCCTACAAGCTAAATCACAGACAGGATTTCTGCACTAGTCAAAATGCTCTGCAGCTAAATCTGAGGCTGGATTTCTGCACTAGTTAAAATCCTACGGCTAAATCACAGACAGGATTTCTGCACTAGTCAAAATGCTCTGCAGCTAAAATCTGAGGCTGGGATTTGCTAGTTTAAAATGTTCTATAACTAAATTACAGACCGGATTTCTGCACTAGTTAAAATGTTGTATAACTAAATCACGGGCTGGATTTCTGCGATAGTTAAAATACTAGCTGCAATAGTTGTATAGTGATTTAAAAATAAGAAAATTGTAAATAAATCAAGAATTTTGGAAACTTCAAATTGATCGATTATCATCGAGCGAAGAAGAAGAGCACAGAATAAAGAATAGTCTTTTCATCTCAGTCGCCATGACTTAAAGATATTTTCCTGATTTTTTTTCTAATTGACATAAATTAGAAAATTAATTTTAAATAAATGCCTTATTAAAAAAAAAAATTCAATTTGTTCTTAACGACTATTAAAAAGAAATACATATGGTTCTTTTCTTCGTTTTAAATGTATTATTTTGAGACAATCCGCTCTATTGTAATATAGTAATTGGTGTGTGTGCTTGCGGGCGGGCTCCACGTTGGAAGCCAAATTATAGTGTTGTGGGTTGAAGCAAACTGGATTGTAACTGGGTGTGGTTGGGAAGAGACTTGAGGTACAGGTTGGAGAACTCAGCTTTATTGACACACGTAAATTAGAGGTATACAATATTTTTAGCATTTAAAGACGAAGAATTATAGATTTGTGGAAGAATTCTACTTCTATGCCAGCGATGCTCTGGTATGGACAGGATTGCCGTTAAATCCAAACTCTCGGGATGAGAGTCTATACGAAGACTATAAACTAAACGTTTCCCAACAGGTGCATTAGTTTCCCCTGCGCGTACCCTGAGTATCGGGCTTTCGGCTTAGAAGTGGAATCCTTCTATGAATTTATAGTTACATGTCTTTAAATGTGTCAAATATTGTTTTCTGCCCACGAAACCCGATACTCAGGTGTGGTATTTGTACGTGTATAAATAAAAGTTGTGTCCTCCAACATGTACCTCAAGTATTTCAGCTTAAAGCACATCCAGTATAATCTGTTTACTCCAACCTGAACAGTACAAATATATTACATTTAAATACATTATTTTTCAATCAAAAAAATATATTTGGTGAAACAAAATGATTGTAACAAAGTGAGATTTATAATTTTTATTATCTTTCTTAAGCACCTGATAACGAAATTATCTTCTTTTTTCTTGATAAGCAGATAATCATTATCATCTTTCTTATTGTTTTATGGGAAAAAAGGGTTATACATAAGAAATTGCGAATTGCATTAAATTATTTAGTGCGATAGTAAACAAAATTTTAAAAACTAAATGCAAATAATTACTGTAATTACTGGCAGTACAAAAATCAATATTATGAAATGAACAGAATATTAATTAGAGTAAAAAGGAACTGATTCTAAATTTGAAAACTCTGTGAAAAGTAAAAGGTAAAAAAAATCAAGGATAAACTGGAAAACAAATCAGAGATGTGGGTTCTCTTTGACATGGAAGTTCCTTTTCTACAAAGCAGACTTGCGTGTTTCATAAAAATCTCATAAATCACATGTCGGCAACTTTTCACCTATTCTAGGCAGTAAAACACAAACATCCTTTGACGTCAACTTGGCTTAGCCAATCGCGGGCTGCCTGCCACTTGCAGCCGAATTCACTTTCTTTATGTCGCTTACAGCGCCATCTATTAATGCACTTTGAACTCTTTTGATGTCGTATCGTTTTTCTCCCTTCTTCAAGTATCTTCAGTTCAAATTTGAACTCATTGTGATGAGTGGTTCAATTTTTTTAATGCATTTTGAAAGTGTGACTTTAATTATAAATCACCCTGTATATTAAATTGAATTGAATTATTTTTCAATCAAAATATATTTGTAAAAAAACGCTTGTAATAAATTCAACATTTACAGATAAGAAATTATCTTTTTTTTAGATAAAGAGATAATGATTATCACTTTCCTTTATTGTTTTATTGGAATGATTATGCGTAAAGAAGATGCGAATTGGATTAATTTATTTAGCGAAGGTAATACAAAATTTTAAAAATTAAAAGGAAAGTAATTACTGTAATTACTGGCTGTACAAAAATCAATATTTTGGAATGAACAGAATATTAATTAAAGTAAAAGGGACACGATTCTAAATTTGAACACAAAGAAAAAGGTAAAAATCAAGGATAAACTGAAACAAATCAGAGATGTGGGGGTTCTCCTTGACACTTGCGTGTTCCATGAAATCTCATAAATCACATGTCGGCAACTTTTCACCTATTCAAGGCAGTAAAATACAAACATCCTTTGACGTCATCTCGGCTAAGCCTATCGCGTGCTTGCGTGACCGGGCTCTAGTGGAACAGGTTAAAACTGTGGGACTCTGATATTTACGGAGCTGGAATTATTTATCCATTATCACGTGACACGTGACAGGCGGAGTTGAGAGATATTGCCTCCTGCTTGAAACGAGAGAGCTTTTATCAGTTCCGGTGGTACGGAAAGGTGTGTTGCTTTTGGTTTTCCTGGGTTTTGATTGAGTTTGAAGCCCAAAAGGGATTTGGTGGGTACAGTTGGTTTTATTGTTTTAAGGGAGTAGGTCTTCGTTGTGTCATATTTTCTTTAAAGATATTGTATTGTTTCTTTTATTCTTCGTGAAAGAGTTATGTGTAAAGTAAGCTTTACTATTAAATTTATTTTTATAGATTTCTTAGAGGAAAAAAAAAAAATGTAAGAAGGAAAGATAAATATTTTAAAAGTAAAAGGAAATTAATCTTTTTTATGAAAATTTTCTACAAAAATATAAGAAAATTAACAAGTGTTAACGTAACTTTTACAAAATGATTGATTGGCGAAATATTCTATTGTGTTTATATTTGGTTCTGTTGCTTAAATCTTGAGTAAAAAAGAAGAGAATATACATATATAAAGGGTCCTGATGGCCCTGTGACTGTTGCTCTGGGGCTCGGTGTCGCAGATTTCGGCTTCGAGTACCGACGGTGCCATGAATGCTTTTAGTGGTTCGAATTTACTTTAAACCGTAGGTCCCAGTCTAATATGATCGTAGAGCGTTGAGCGTAGCATCTATCCGACAAACCCTATCCAGTAAAAGAAACATCTCATGCTTCGGAATCTGCCAGTAGGCAAGACAGCCTTGGCCCGTCAGAGGATTGTTGCGCCATTGAAAAAGAACATATATAAGAATAAAATATGTGATAAGATAATATAAATAGTACTGTAATTTTTCAGTACTTTTAATACTGATCCCTTAATTTAATTTTTCATTATTTTTATACTGATCCATTTCTTATTATTCATTTTCATTATTTTCTCTCATCCATTCCATTTATAGCATTTCCGGTAAAAATATTAAATAAACACTAATAATTATGTTATTTTTTTTTTCTTCTAATGCAGCTGGCAAATAGACCGTGATCTTTCGCCGTAAAGGCTGCACCGATGTTACTCACTTTGCATTACCCAGAGGGCGCGTGTAACTTGATGGTAAGCCACGGACGCGGAATAACAATGCTCCTGCAACGCTCTACGATCCTATTAGGACCGGGACCCGGTTTAAAGTGGATTCCGAACCACTACAACACCCATGGGGTAAAGCCGGATTTGAACCCGATACCTGTGGTACCGAACACCAGAGCGCTAGCCATTCGATAATTATATTATTAATGATAAATGTACATCAATGTTATAAAACGTAATTCTTTCCTCTCCGAGTAGTTTGAAATTTTCTTTCCAAGAAAGTTAAGATTCCCAACTGTTGTTGAATTTGAATAAGTTACTGAAACAGTGGGTAATCACAAAAATTACTTTCGCAAATACGTTAAATATTAAAATTGATGAATAATTTTTATGCTTAAGTATGATGTATTCGAATGCCCAACCTTTTTAAGTAAGGCTATTTGCTAATAGATTTGCAGAAGAAGAAGGTATGTTAGCTAATACACCGAAAGACGCAATCTTAATTCCGTTAGAGATGCCAGTTAGAGTTTTACAGATATTTTAAATACATTATTCAAAAGCGGGAAGTTATTCCGTTGAAATTCTTTCTGGAAAGCATTGCACCTTTTCAGTTAAATGTCGTTGATGTCACACCAAAGTAGTGCATTCCATTATAAAGATCTTAGTCAACAGTAAATCTTTTCCTTGTTTTCAATTAAAACGCAGTCAATGACACAGTTACAGTCTTGTTTTCAATGTTTCACAGTCAATCTTTTCCTTGATTTCAAATTTTTAACTGAATCGCAGTTAACTGCTTCTCTTTGTGATGGGTACGAATCGAGATTTATTCTTCCTATTTTAAACTGTGGAACCTTGTGTCAGTAAAAATTAAATAATTATAAGCATGTGTTTTTCAAGTCAACTCAAACAAATATGAAAACGTTTTTGTTAGTCATGGAAGTATATTAAAATAAGCAAGTAAGCATATACAATTCCTATATTGAGTACGCTTCTTTCTATTATAAAACGAAGTTATTCACTGTAAGACCGACCGACTTGTTTTAAGGACTAGATGCAACTGCAATATGATAAATATATTATAAAGACCCATTATAAAGAGGTAAATTGTTTTAAGGACTAAATGTAGCTGTAATACCGATAAACTTCTTATATTATCGATATTAGGTAAGCTATAACATCGATATTACAGCTAAGTTGTTTTTTCAGTAAACATGTTACTTTTAAATCGAACATAATTTATTAACAAAATAATAACTAACAAATTAAATCGAAAAATCGAAAATTTTAGTAATTTCTATTATCAAATTAGAACTAACCATTGAGAAATAATACAGAATTATTTAAAATATCTATGATAGCATATGGATTTAAAGCTGAAAATCGTGGCCATTATCATTAAAAATTTCATATCGGATTCCGATACATTGCTGGGATCTCAAGTTCATTGGAAAAATACTTATTAACAAAAATGTAGTATATCAAAGGAGGAAATGGTAATTATGTTGGGTCCAATTATGTAAGAATTATTTATTGTATTTTAAACTAATCATAGAAAAACATCAAAAGTTAATTACAAAATAAAAAGAAAGGACGTAACATTTAACATCACAGGAGAATTCTTGCCCACTACTGATTATCGAGGGTTGACTATAAAAAACTTTAAATTTTATTAAAAACTATTTCTTCTAAATTAGTGTTTCTGTTTGTATTTCGTTCCAAGAAAAATCTATATACAACTACAGGGTGATTACCACTTTCAAAATGCTGTAAAAGAACCACTCGTCACAATGAGATCAAATTTGAATTGAAGATACTTGAAGAAGAGGGAAACAGTAAAGCATCAAAAAGTTCCACCAATTTTTCCCATCCAATTTGGTATGACCTTGCCATGGTGGATGGGCTTTCCACTTACAGTGCCACATCTGTTGAATGACTTGGAAGTCATTTTTTCGTCAAAAACCGAAACAATTAAGCACTTTGAGCATTACAGTTGGCTTTAACGTGCAAATCATGCAAATATGTTTGTCATTTCGATTCAAAATATCATTCCTGGCAATCTTCCTTTATTTATGTTGCTTACAGGGCCATCTATTAATACCTTTTAGAACTTCTTTTCTTTTGAGTATATGGACTTGGTCTAGATGTTCCTGTCTACCAAGTGGAAAAAAAAAGAACTTAAGGATATTACTGTTTATATGATAGTACGATTATTATTTATGTCTTTAGAATTATAATGTATGTCCATTATCAAAGTGGTGTTAATTGCCATAAAAGATGACAGAAATTGAACAGGTTTGTTAGATTTGCTAAAAGTGCAATGTATTAAAATAAAAATCTTTCATAACAGAAACAAATTACTAAAAAAATATATTATAATAATTTGTTATTTCTTAGATGAGTATCACAGTAACTTACACAATTACCTTCTGTTTAGTCAAGTATTAGCTATTCCAAGATTTATGGATCATAACTACTGAAGAGTTATGACCTAATAAATTTGCTGAAGGTCATCATCAATAAAATTTTGTAGCCAATAAATAATGGCAGCTTTCTAAAAATAAAAGCACTGAAATATTGCAGTTATTGTCCAGGAATAATTCCGCAGTAGCATCAAATTATTCTAACCAAATTACCTGAACAGTAGAATAAATAATGAACCAAATTTATCGGTTCTGGATGAATACAAATTGAAATAAATAGTGCCATATTCCAGACTTACTAAAGGAACAAACGATTATGTTATTTAATAAACTGTATCCATTTATTTAAGATGTGTGATAATTGTGCTAAAGTATGTAACAATAATTAGTTATGTTTCATTAAGTTGGATATAAATTATTATTAATATTTATATGTTATAGTTAGTTTATTATGGCTAGAAAAAAAAAAAAAAGAAAAAAAATTCTTTGAAACAATGTTTGTGAAATAAAACAAGAAATAATTATCTTTGGAGTAATTTACTTTAAAGCACGCGATAAAGTTATTATTAATCGAATTAACAAATGATGATTCAAAAGATTTCTATAATACAAAAGTGGCAACAAAGTTTTTATCGTTTAGTATAGCAGTTTTATCCCATAGTTTATTTTTATAATGCTGTTTCAAACTTGCAAAGCATTTTTTTGGTGTTTGAATATTCCACATATATCTGGCTAATTATATCAGACAGAATATTAATTATACAGGGTGATTATAATTAAAGTCCCACTTTCAAAACGCCGTAAGAAAAGAGACACTCGCCACAATGAATTCAAATTTGTTTTATGATTGGTTGTTTCGTGTAGTGACGTTCAAGTAATAAAAGAGCTTTTATTTACTTGCTGAAATCACATTTATAAAATTCTAGATATATAGGGTGATTATAATTAAAGTACCACTAAAAAGTACAAAAAAGAACCACTCGTCACAATGAGTTCAAATTTGAACTGAAGATATTTGAAGAAAGAGGAAACGGTACGGCATCAAAAAAAATTTCAAAGTGCATTAATAGATGGCGCTGTAAGCGTCATAAAGAAAGTGAATTCGGCTGCCAGTGATATTTTGAATCGAAATGACAACGCATTTGGCATGAGGTGCACATTCGACCAACTGTTCTGTTCAATGTGCTTGATTGTTTCTGTTTTTTTGACGGAAAAAATGACTTCCAAGTCATTCAACAGTTCTGTTAGTGGAAAGATCATCCACCACGACAAGGCATACCAAATATCTTATCATATTGAAGGTCATATTGGATGGGACAAATTGGCGAAACTTTTTTTGTTGCCATATCGTTTCTCCCTTCTTCAAGTATCTGCAGTTCAAATTTGAACTCATTGTGACGAGTGGTTCTTTTTTTTTTACAGCAAATCTGAAGGTGGGACTTTAATTATAATCACCCTGTATTACTGAACTTGATAGCTGAGGACAAGGAGCTACTCATTTGCTAACGTATTGTGGTTTTAAAATGAAAAACTCAATTTGAAACCTGGGAGACATTCTCGTGTCTACACCGTGTATGAACATGCTAAATTGGGTAAAATAGCAGAACGGGGTCATTGGGATTTGGTATCAAAAATTTTTAGTCAAATCACAAAATAGGGCAGTTGGGATTTGGCCACTTTTTTTTTTTGGCACCAACTGAGTGGTAAGTAGACAAATGTGGATCATAAGTAAAGTGAATTGTAAATCGGATTACTTGTACTATTTACAATTCACTTTACTTATAATCGCAATCTTTTTTTGACGCACTTTGACGAAAATAATTTTTGATGCCAAATCCCAGCAGCCCCTATTCTGCAATTTTGCCAAATTCTTTACGCCAAAGTTCGCCAAGTAGCGGGTTGAAATTGTAAGTGAATTGGAAACAATATAAGAAACTAGCTACTTATCACTCAGTTGGCAAAAGTGCCGACGGCTCTTATTTTACTATTTGGCCCTAAATTGTAGGCCATAAATTATTTCAGGGAGCTCTTCACTTTAGATTCAGCTTGTTTATTTGGCGATTTTTTTCCCTTCTATTTTCGCCTCCACCCAAACAAACAAAATGGCCGCAGTCGTATTTTTTTCACTGTCCTTTGGCAATTCCATTTGGCTCGGAAGAGAGATTTGGCAAAATCGGAACTCTAAAGGCAGAATTCTCTTTTTTTCAAATGATTTTTAAATGCTGTTCAAGATATTTTTTTTTTCAAAATTGAGTGGCACTTAAGAATGCAGGAAATAGAATTAATACTCTTTCGTTATAAAGTAGTCAACAATTGTTGATATCGTGAGTTAAATGGGCTTAGAAACGTAAAAGCATTAATTGAAAAGGAAAAATATAATAGTATATAATAGCATTGGAAAAAATATAATAGTATAGTAAAAAAATCAACGTACTGCTATGTAATCGAAGTAATACTTCTACAAGTCTCCTCTATGGGGACAAAGTCTGACAACAATAGTCGATAGTCTTTTTTTAAAGCAGCCAATCAATTTTTTAAAGCATCAATAACAAACAGCAGCAGATATACCAGTTACGGTGTACAAACGTGGCTCTTAAATGTTGTTGGTCACGAAAACTTCCCCCATCAGAATAACTGTGTACCACCTTTTATTATATATGGCTGCATAATCAATGTGAGCATATCAAATTAAAATTAGCATTTGAAATATACAGGCCAAAAGTAAATTTAAATGAAATGACGATTGAATAAAATGTTACAATTTGATAAAAATAACTGAGAGGCTGATGGTTTTGGAATTGGGAGGAGTTTGCAGTGACGGTGTAATCTGATTGGCCAAAGCTAGTAGAAATAGGAGGGATAAATTCATGATTAATTAATATTAAAGGAAAATTAATGTTAATTAACTAGAAGCACAAAAATTCTCAAAACGCTATAAGAAAGTAAATATTTAAGCTCTTGGGATGGAAGGATTTACAGCTGACAGGAAAGGATTGACATATATTATTACAAAATAAAGAAAAAAAAAGTATTATTTCTGTATTTAATAAATTTAAGTCACTAAAGTTATAAATTAAAAAATGTATATCAAGAGAAATTTTTAAATTCACTTTTTTTCTCTACTTTTATACTTGAAAAAAAAAAAGTCTTTTCCATAGGAAACTGGTTGATTTATTAATCATAAGGAATCATTTTATATCAGTTTTCCTGCACTGTATATACTCTGCATTTATGTTGTTTGTAACAATTCCTGTGACTACGACTAGTGCTGAGCGATCATTCTCGTAATTAAACTTGCTAAAAACCAATTTAAGATATTGTATGGGTCAAGACAGGTTATGAAATTTGTCTATTCTATCCATCGAACATTCCATGGTCCAAAACTTTAACTTTGACGATGCAGTGATTGACACTTTTGCTAATTGAGAAAGCCCGAAAAAAGAAGTTTTAATAAATAAAATGTTTACTAAAAAAACCCATAATATTAATTCAATACCCCTTTTAAATAAAAAGTTTATAGTATCAACCAAAAATAATACATATTTTAGATAATACTTTATTAAAAAGGAAATACAATGATGATACTTTGCATTGAGGGGGTTCCCATTCGAAAAATTTGCCACGAGTTACAGGTAGTATAATTACGTCACTGTAATCAATACATTAAATACATAATGTTTAATAGAAGCAAAGATTCATAAGACCTAAAGATATTTTAGCTAAGATTTATTTATTTGACGATTAAAAATATTTTGAATAAATAACAGTATTTTAGTTTATAAATTAATTTATTTAAATTTAAATTAATTTATTAAAACTAATTTCAGGGGTCTGATGGCCGAGTGGCTAGTGCTCTGGCTCTCGGTACTACAGGTATCGGGTTCAAATCCCGGCGGTGCCCATGAATGTTTGTAGTGGTTCGGAATCCACTTTGCCGTAGGTCCCGGTCTCATATGACCGTAGAGTGTCACAGAGCCCAATCAGACTTCTTCTCACCCACATCATTTCCAAACTGAATAGGGGCAACTCAGCTCTGGGCACAGTGTTGTGGTGTAGTAGTAGTAGTCTAATATGACTGTAGAGCATTGGGTGTATGATCTATACGACAACCTACCTAACAACCCCATCCTGTAAAAAGAAAACATGGAATCATGTTTTGGTATCTGTCAGTAGGCAGACAGCTTTGGCCCACCATGGGTTTGCTGCGCCATTGATGATTTGGTTTGGTTTGTCGCTCTACAGTCATTTTGTGCACACTGTGGGCTAATTAGACCGGGCCTACAGTTTAACGTGGATTTCAAACCACTCACAAACATCCATGTCACCTCCAGGATCACCTCCTCCTGTGGACTGTAAGAGCGTCACGGAGCCAAAGTCAGACTTTTCTACCTACGGGGTGCTCCATCACAACAGAAGCTCTGCTTCTTTCCCCTTCAATCATGAGTACGTATGGGCTCGTGGGCTTGGCCAGCCAAGTGGGATAAGAAACAACAACAAAACAAACAAATTTAAATAATAAATATTAGTTTCATTTAAAAAGGAATTACTAATGCTTTTAGTTTAAATTTATTATTAGATAATTATTTATATTTACGACATATTCCCAAACCGGGCTGACATCAATGAGTAATACATATTGGCAAAACAACATTATTTCCCTCCAATAACTACAGAAAATTACCTGATGATCCAGTAATGTCCATGACCTTCAGATTCCTGGATTTTATGATGGTCACAGTGAGGCGACCAGCGGTGGGCAAATAGCACAGCGACAGCATGACTTCGCCAAGATCCACTTTTTTTCCTGCCAAAAACACATAAAAACACTCAGACAACTTTTTATGCAGTGCGTCTCATTCAAAATGCAAAGCCCTCAGACGAATATTATCTATCGCCAAGGTCTCTGGAACGAATTTAAAATTCAATTCCAATGTTTACGTGCAGAGAGAGGGAAATAAAAAAAAAAAAAAGGAAGAGGAAATAAAAAAAGTTATTATAAAACTTTATATATGTTTTTGAAGAAGAAGAGTAAAGAATATTCAGCCTTATCTTTCCTTCGATTTGTTGACAATGTTTACAGCAAAGTGGTTTGCAAAGTTAGGATGTTTTGCAATCGACATGTATATATTGGTTTGAGAGAATTTGTGTGTGGTTACGTTATGTAGTAACATTTAAAAATTTTGAAAATGTAATGTAAATGAAATGTAAAAAAAAATGCATATATTTAAAAATGAGTAAATACACCACACCTCATCACTGTGCCTAGAGCTGAGTTGCCTCTGTACAGTTTGGGAATGATGTGTCTAACTGGACTCCGTGACGCTCTACGGTCATATAAGACCGAGACTTACGGCTTAAAGTGGATTCCGAAGCGCTGTTGGGACTCGAACCCGAAACCTATGCCACGAACGTCAGACACTCGGTCATTCAGGCCCGGTCTAACATGACTACACACACCACATCACTGTACCTAGAGCTGAGTTGCCTCTGTACAGTTTGGGAATGATGTGGTGAGAAGTCTGACTGGACTCTGTGACACTCTTACAGTCATATGAGACTGGGACCTACGGTTTAAAGTGGATTCCGAACCACTACAGACAGTCATGGCATCGCTGGGACTCGAACGCTCTAACACCGAGCGCCAGAACGTTAGACACACGGCCATTCAGGCCCATGCCGAGCATTAGGGCTGAGGTTCATAAATTAAATTATTTACAATTCTTATTTAAGTCTCATTCAAAATGCAAAGCCATCAGACGAATATTATCTATCGCCAAGGTCTCTGGAACGAATTTAAAATTCAATTCCAATGTTTACGTGCGAGAAATAAAAAAATGAAGAGATAAGCAAAAAATATTTTTCGTTTTCGACAGAGTTATTATAAAACTTTATATGTTTTGAAGAAGAAGAGTAAAGAATATTCAGTCTTGATCTTTCCTTCGATTTGTTGACAATGTTTACAGCTATGGTGGTTTGCAAAGATAAGATGTTTTGTAATCGACATGCCTGTATTGGGAGGGAATTTGTATGTGTGGTTACGTTATGTACAAATTTTATGTATTTGAAAAATGTAAATAAATCGTTGACATTTTGTACTGGTTATATTCCATACAGAACCGAAACTTGATTATAAATTAGAACAGTGCTTTTACTACTGCCTGAATCAAATAACGTTACTTAATAGTAACTATATTAATAAAACTTAAACTAACAATAGATAATAGCAATTTAAAACTCAAATTTGACAGCAGGAAAGCAGTGTTTTGGATAGTTATATTATATACCATAAGTGTTTTTGTACTAATGAGCCTGTCACTCAAATCTGAAAGTAGATAATCAGCGTCATGGATAATGAGACCTCATGAAATTAGCAATTGTCAATTCGACCTTCACAGGTCGAAACAATTATAGATGGGATATGGATTACGCCATGAGTTGTTGCATCGTGATAGATGACAGACCATAGGCCGAGGAAGTGTCTACTTCAATGAGAAGTGAAGGAAGCTATCCCCACAGCCCCTTGACGAATTTTCTGAAAGAGACGTTTTAATGCGACGAGTCGAAAAGAAGTGTTCCTATTCTCTTTTTCAGGGAAGGGGTTGAACAAAGCACAGTTCCCATTTGTATACAAAGTGAGTTCTTTATGGTTCCGTTTGTATACAAAGTGAGTTCTTTATGGTTCCGTTTGTATACAAAAGTTCATGGTTCCGTTTGTTACAAAGTCAGTTTACCAAGTATATGTTTGTATACAAAGTTTGTATCACGCCGTATGATAATTAAGGTCTGCCGCAGACATGGTGAAATAGATTCGAATCTCCGTACTTGGAGGGAACTGCACTTGTGAGTTAAATTTAATTGTTTATTTTTCATTTTGTGTATATAATAAATAGAGTTATGTATATATATATATATATGCATATAATGCATATTGTTAATAAAAATTAAAGTGCTGCCATGAATCTGAAAATGGCCCTCTTTTTGAAGCCATCTAGGTCTAGTGTAGGCCTAGATATTACATTGCCAGTTGCTGAAAGTGTTGCCTATGTTTTAAGACATTACAATTTCAGGGAGAAGATATTTACATGGAATTTCATATAGGAAAGCCCTCGTGTGCTTTTAACCGTTGCCTAATACATCACTAAGATGAAATCAGCTACATTTTCTTTTCTTTTCTTTTTTTTAAGCGTCTTTAAAATATCAGATAAAAAAAAAATGCATAGCTTTTTAAATGTGTAGCAATTGTATTTTACTGTAATGTAAAAAAAAAAAAAAAAATTATGCCATCTTTGATGCCATGAATTTGCAACTGTAATATTTATTTCATCTAAATTAATAAAAACAATAAAGTAAAAAAAAAAAAATAATTGAGAAAGTTATTTAAGAAAATTAAAAACTAAACTTTCAGTTAATGTTTATCGTCTGTAAAAACGATTTTAAATTAATTTTTTTCTACAATATGTTTGAAGTCAGCCATATTTATCGAATATAAACATCATTAACTTCATTGAAAGAATCGTTATTGTTTTTGTTAATTGAAGAAATAATACATCAGAAAGAATAAATTTTTAAAGATCAGTCATCAAGTGTAAACTGCAAACGATTTTTAAATATTTTCAAAAGAATTAATTAAAAGTATCAATTTCAACTAAATGTCACAAATACAAAATGAAATAATTCGAGTTAAGTGTCGAACATTTTTTAATTATTTAATCGAATCTTAAGAAATAACTTTTAAGAAATAAAAAATAAATACTTAAAGTTCTCCTCTAATTCAGAATTTTTTTTTTACGAAAATCTTTTAGTTCATTAATCTCTAAAACGAATTGATTCAAGTGGCACTAAGTCGAGTAAATAGTAACTATTAAAACACTAAAAAAGAAAATCTTTTGAACACAAACAGCAAAAAAAATACGTTAAGCACAACTCCATATGATTCATTTTATCTCCATAGTAACCACAGTATCGTCTGAAGACGCCATCTTTACCCAGACTGGAATTTAGAATGTTTTTTTTTTTTTTTTTTTCATTTTTAGTTCTTCATTTCCGATTATGAAAAGCCTTCCGTTCTATTTTATTGCGTATGGGGAAGGGGGGGGGATAGGGGGTATTCCTAAATCGCTCTGCAAATACTACACAGTTGGAGGGAATCTTTCGAATGATTTCTGAATTTTTTATTTTCTTTTTAAAGATATATAAAATGAAGGGTAAAAAAATAAATTTCGTTCCAAAAAAAAAAAAAATCGTCAGTTAAGAGCTCTTTTGATTCCATGTTTTTGTGAGTTCGATTCTGAAAAGGAGAAAACGATTTTGAAATTCCCTTAAGGAATGAATTTTTATTTTATTTTATTTTATTTTATTTATTTATTTTTTTGGTTCAATTTCTCCTTTCATGTTTTTATTCTTAATACATAATTGAATCAATACAGGATAAAATGCTTTTTTTCTGGCCGATTTTGTGAAACTTTCTTTGAATAGTTTTGTAATCTTATGATTCGTCTACTATATAGTAGACATTGTAAAGTTCAGGCACAAAGAGGTAAAAATTCAAATATTTTGCCTCACCAGGTGGGAAGAATAGCACAGTACGTGAAACATTGTTGCTTTTGAAATTCATACATACATTTTTCTCCACCAAAGTAAATAAAAACTTTAAAATACAATGGAAAAGTTTTTTTGAATTTCGAATTTCATGAATTCAAACTATCAAAACATATGACTTTCTATACTAATAATTTATTATACTATTATATTATATTAAACAGTTAAATATCATATTTTAAACTGGTTAATATAATATGGTAAAATATCTTGTTAACAATTTAATATTAAATTTACTAAAATTACCATTAAGCTATACTTTAAAGGGTAATAGATTTCGGTTTGTAAAAATAAATAGAACTGACTACTAGAAAATTGTTTTTAAAAGCAGCGGCATCTTTTGTACCAATTTATTAAAAAAACTTGGATTTGATAAAATTAAATTATGAAAATTACATAAAGATATATGCATGATAGTTTTCTGATAATAAAAGTTCGAATTCTGTAAATCCCAACTTCAAAATTTGTTTCTGAACACACACACATATTAGACTCGTATGTAAGACTTGCAAGCATAGTATTGCAGCATTTTTCCCGTGAGAAAATTTATAGCATTTATGTTACCAGAGGAATGGAATGTATATTTTTTAACAAGTACATAATAACAACCTATCACTCAAATACGACAGAAGATAAGCAGTATCGTGGATATTTATATTATGTGAAATTAGTGTTTTGTATTAATGAGAACAACCTGTCACTCAAATCTGACAGCAGATATCAGTGTCATGCATAATGAGATCTCATGAAATTAGCGAATGTCTGTTCGACCTTCACAGGTCGAAATAATTACAGATGGGATACGGATACGCAATGAGTTGGCTGCATCGGCATTGGTGATAGATCAACGGCTGAGGAAGTGTCGACTCAAATGAGAAGTGAGGGAAGCTGACCTCCTTTTGACATATTTTCTTAAAGGGAGGTTTTTAGAGAAGAAAAAAAAAGAATTCTGCAACAAGTCGACAAGAGGTACTGTTTTTCTCTTTTCCTGTAAAGTGACAGAGCGCACCGGAATTTCCGTCTGTTTTCAAAGTGAGCCCCTTATGGTTTCGTGTATCACGCCATGTGATAATTATGGTCTGCTTCAGACCTGGTGAAATAGATTCGCCGTAGACTGGAGAATTCTGCAAATGATATTGGAGTGAACACTGCACTTGTGAATTAAATATATATCTTTAATTTTCATTTCTTTGTAAATAATAATTTGTAATAGCCCAGAGTTATATTATATATATATAATTAAAGTGTATTCCCATGAACCTGAAAGTGATCCTCTTCTTGAAGCCGTTATACGTCTAGTATAGGCCAAGATGTTATAGTGTTAAACAAGTGTTTCTCCTAATCAATTCTTGTCTTTGTTTGAGTTTAAGTACTTACAGTATATTCTTTCATTAGCTTTTTTTTTTGGGGGGTCTTTAAAGTTCTTATTAAGTTTCTTAACTCATTAGCTAGATAAGATTACCAGAAATAACAACAGCTACCACAGGCATTGTGTTAACATATAAGATGACAACCTACAAGCATTGAGTCAACATATAACATAATCAACCTAAAAACATTCAGTTAATCTGTATGTTGATAATTTACAAGCATCGAGTCAACCTATAACATGATGAACCTACAAAACATTCAGTTAATTTATAAGTTGATAATCTGCAAGCATTGAATCAACCAATAGCATAATGAACTTACAAACATTTAACTGATAATCTACAAGCATCGAGTCAACCTATAACATAATTTACAAGCATTGAATCGGCCTAATTTAACATAATGAATCTACAATGAATTCAATTAATCTTTAAAAGTTGATAATTTACAATCATTGATTTTAACCTATCATCACGATAATGAACATTATGAACTACAACCATTAAGTTAATTATAAGTTGATAATTCAGTTAATCTTTAATTTGATAATTTAATCAAGCATCAAGATTCAACCTATAATATAATGAACCTACAACCATTCAGTTAGTTATAAGTTGATAATCAGCGAGCATGGAGTCAATCTATAACATTATGAACCTATCAGCATTGAGTTAATTTTTAATTTGACAATCTACAAGCATCGAGTCCACCTATAACATAATGAACCTACAAACATTCAGTTAATCTTTAAATTGATAACTTATAAGCATGATGATGAACTTATAAACATTGAGTTAAAATGTAATGAAGTTTTAGCCATTGATAAACCTGAAAGAAAACTTTAGCTCTTCGTAAAAAGTAGTGAATGCATTGCTTACTTGTGGTACTCCCAGAATGTCCATGGTGTACTCCACATCGTGGCTGATGTCGCACAGATCCGGCAGTCCTCTGACCAGCACTTGACCAATGAGGTCGTGTCGGGAGAAGCGATCGAAGTCGTACACAGAGAACTGGATGGTGCGAGATCGGAGCTGCTCGTAGGGAACTCCAAAGACGAACGTCTCGTTGAACATGGGGTTCAGATTGCGCCGGTGGACCTTTAAAATATATATCATCCTTACTTAAGAGTTAGATCGTGCACTTCTCTGTTAGCTTTTAATATCGAATTTATTCACCAATTTGCTCACCAGCTTTAAACAAACCATATTTCGTTCTCTAATTGTAACTGGACTAATTAACTTGGCATTTTTTTGTACCAATATATACAGGTGTTTATCAAAACAATAGAACACTCTAGAGTTATAAAGAATCCTTTACTAATAGGGCGTAGGATCGCCTTTGGCATGTAATACAGCATGGATTCGTCTGGGAATCGAAGATCATACAAGTATTGAATAATGTTTAGAGGAATATTGAACAATTATTCATATAGATATTGTGAAAGTTCCGGCAGAGATGCCGATGGAGGATATCGATTTCGTATTGAACGCTCTAAAATAGATAATAACTGTTAGATAATATTGAAGTTAGAGGACTGTGCGGGTCAAGGTAGATGTTTAAATTCATCCTCGTGTTCATCAAATCATGATTGGACAGATCCCGCTACATGGATGGGTGCATTATCATCCTGGAAAATTCCATCTCCTGCAGGAAACAAAGTTTGCATCATAGGATGGACCTGGTCAGCTAAAACTTCTTTATACTTCTCTCCAGAGATCCTTCCTTTTACAATTAGGCCAGCAGAAACCACGACATGGGCTGCCCGTAGAATGACAAATCCCCATCCACAGTTGACAATTGGAAGGAGACAATTACGACCATATGCTTGTGCAGGTGTCCTCCAAATGTGCACGTGTCCTGTTGTGGGGAAAAGTGTGAAAAATGATTCATCTGTCTCTATAACTGTCTTCCACTCTTCAATCGACCGGGTTTTGTGGTTGTGGTACCACTGTAGACGACGTTTGGCATTAACAGATGTGACAAGTAATTTGGAAACTGCTGCTCTACCGTAAATATTTATGATGGTGCCTCCTAACTTTAATTATTGACACTGGAAAATCCACATGCTGATTGAGCTCTGTGGTCACTTTGGCTGCAGTTGTTTACTTTATAGACATTACAATCCGCTCTTTCACTCAGCTTCTCTTTCCGTCCACCCACTATTTTGATTTGCCGAGCTTGTCTTGTCCCGCTGTGTGTACTCTGTCATAACTTTAGGCACCACATCTGTAGGAAAATGAGTCTAAAAGTTGAGATGTTTCGGACAAAGTTGCTTCAATTAGTCGGTTTCCTACAATTTGGCCTCTTCGCAAACATGTGAGGTCTGACATTTTACACTTTTGACAAAAATCCAAGACGTATACAATTGACTGAAAGCTACATCATACTGCCATAATATATATTTTTTATATTAACAAAAAACATAAAAATTTTTTTAAAGTCATTTCCTACTTTTTTTCACTCTATTGCAGAAAGTCCTTTATAAATAATTTTCATTCATTTTTTTTAAGTTAATCTGGCGCCTTCTATTGGCAGATATATGTAACTTAAATCTAAAAAAAACTAAAATGAACTAATTAAATTTAATTACTGAATTAATATTTGAAAAACTGTTTTAACATCCAGTGTCATGCACTACAAGTTAAAAAAATGTATTTGAAAGTGAGTGGATGAATACAAAGTATTTTATGAACGATTGAAAATTTGAACAAGATATATATAGGAGACTGTGAGCTAATAGAAGGAAAAAAAAAACTGGTAGCTAAGATTATATTTTAATGCTTATGAAGCGCATTTTTAAATGTCACTTTTATCCACAGGTGTTTCCATTATTTTGGTAATCCCCTGTACATACCACGATAAAATTACCTAGTTTTATTAAAGTTTTTTAAATGGATAAAATAAAACTTTTTTTCTCTTTCTTTAATCCATACAGACATGGCTTGAGTGACTTCACGTTTCTTATTTTATTAAAAACCCTAAGAAATTTCGAAAAAGTGTAAATGAAACTCCATGAATTCCATTCTAAGTGGTTAGTAAGAAAAAAAAAAATTAACAGCGAGGACAAATGAGATGTTTTGTGTTTGGTTTTAGAACGTTGTAAAGACAAAATACTCTTTCGCGCTTGCATTTAAGGTTCATTCAATTGCTTCTATTAGCTCACACTCTCCCTATATATATCTTGTTCAAATTTTCAATCGTTCATAAAATACTTTTATTCATCCGCTCAAGTTCAAATACATTTTTTTGAACTTGTAGTGGATGACACTGGATGTTAATACAGTCTTTACAAATATTAATTTATTAATTAAATTAAAATAATTAATTTTAGTTTTTTTAGATTTAAGTTGCATATATCTACCAATAGATGGCGCCAGATAAACTTAAAAAATGAATGAAAATTATTTATAACGGACTTTCTGCAATAGAGTGAAAAAAAAAAAGTAGGAATTGACTTAAATTTTTTTGTTATATTACTTGTTTAATAACTTGATCGTAATGTATTTAAGATTCATTTGATAATAGAATATACGGTTAAAGAGAATTTGCTGCAAAAACTGAAAATTTCTTTCGATTGTTTACACGAATAGTGAAAAAGAGAATTGAGACTTTTCAAAGAAATAATGACGGTATAAAAAAACCTTAAATGAATCTTAAATATACAAAAATCTAACTTAAAACGAATTTATATTGAGAGGAAAAAAAAAAAGGATTGCATATTTTATTTCTAATAACATCACAGTTGCATGGTTTAATTGTAAAATACATATTATGTAAGTTATTTCACCTTGAGTAAGAGTTTAGAAATTTTTTGCTCTCAAATAATTAAGGCATTGATAAAAATTTCAATGTACAATTTTAATAACACAAAAAATGTTGAAGTTCAAAAAATCTTTCTAAAAAAAAAAAAATATAAATAAATAAATAATAGCTAAAATAATAAATATAATAATAAAAAATAAAATAATAATAATAAATAAATAAATAATATAAATAATAAATAAATAAAAACAAAAACATAAATATTTTTTTGTTGAACATCTATGGATTTCGTTACCATTTATGTATGCTATGAAAAACGCATCGCATTAAAAACACATTATAGTGATGAAGGGAAGATATAACCCTTCAGGAATTCTTTTAGAAGAAATTGCACCACATTTGGGGCTCCTCGTTTCTGAAAGCAGTGACTGCAATGAACGCTGTCATGGGATTTAAACCTGAGCCCGAACAACAACATTAAATATGAATTACTGGCACGAACATCGATGCTTCGCCAATACTTAAAAATGACACAACAAAAAGATTTCGCTTATGTTCATAGTAAACGCTAATTTCTGTAATATATTTTCTTTAAAAAATAAAAATTTAAAAAAATATTTTAAAATCTATACAAAAATAAAAATTTAAAAATAACCAATCTATAAATCTCCAATCCAATCATTAATCTAATTTGATAATTTCATTTTTATGTAATTTTCTATAAAAATTCAGCATTTATTCAAATAAAAGTAAATTAATCAGAAACCTTTTTTTTTAATAATTTGCAATGAAAAAGGATTTGCAAGGGTTGAAGAATTAAAATAAATAAATGACTTCTTGTTAATATTAAGTTAAGTTTATAGTTTTTAAATTATGAGAAATACCAATACACTCTTTTACAAATATTTCTCTTTATAGATAGCAAAAATTTGTACGTTAATTCGTTTTTCTTTTTTATTCAGCATAAAGATTCATTAATTAATCGCACATTTCAAAAAGTTCATTAATCTTGAAAACATTCTTCCTGTTTTGTTTTGAAATGGGATTTAATTAATTCTTATAATTACTTTTTTCCGATAAACATATAAATTTAATTTTAGATTTTTAATTAAAAATCCAAAAGCCTTACATAAATATCAACTTTATTTTTTCCAAAGTTAACGGGTTACTGACCTCAAATTTCCTCTGAAATATTATTTTAGTAATTTTTCACTGCAGTGCCCAAAAATAAGACCAATTATTTTTTTTTTCAAAAACTTTTTATTTATTTTTCCAAATTTATTTCATCGCCTTCAAAGTAATCCCCTCCGGACAGAATGCATTTATGCCAACTTCTTTTCAATCCTCAATGCATGCATGCTAAATAGTCATCGGCAGGGATGGCCTTCAAAGCGCGCGACGATTCACGTTGAATCTCTTCATTCGACTCAAAACGGTGTCCCCGAAGTGGTCTTTTGAGTTTAGAGAACAGCTAGAAATCGCACGGTGTGAATGCGGTGGTTGTGGAATGATATGGGTTTCATTTTTGACGAAAAGGTCACGAAGAATCAATGCAGTGTGAGCTGGCGCATTCAGTGTTTTCGGTACTATTCGATATTTGACGCGTTTGAGGCTAAAAATGGAATTGGCCGATCCTTTTGAAATTCCAACATCATCAGCAAGGTCTCTCATTCTTAAATCGACGGTTTGCAAGCACCGAATCTTTAATTTTTTGGACGTGAGCTTCGTCAGTTGACGTTGATGGTCGACCAGATGGTTCTTCGTCTTCAACGCGTTCTCTACCTTCTTTGAACTGCTTATACCATTTCTAAATATTTCTTTCCAATATGGGAATGCTCACCGAATACCTTCTGCAACATTCTATACGTTTCCGCAAACAAAATTTAATGCAAGTTCTTTGCTCCATTAATTGAGACATTTCAAAAATTTTTAGCGTCTCATAAAGCCAAGCGTAACTCAAACATGCCAAGGAGCAAAAAAAAGAAAAAAAAATTGTAATTCCATAAGCCCCGGGAATTTTAAATTGAAAATTGGTCTTACTTATTGGACACAGTTGTAAAGATTAACTTTATTTTTCCCAAGTTAATGAGTTACTGACCTGAAATTTCCTCTGAAATATTATTTTTTGTAATTTGGTAAGTGAGTGGTTAATAAGTTAATTTGCTTACACTGTATGTCCTTATTATTTATAAGTCAGACATTTCAGTATGCAATATTCATTAAGGAATGCCTTGCCTTATGTGCTTGACACAAACCACGTACAAAGCATCATTACATAGATGGACATGAAAGTTCCCATTTTTCTTCATAGCTGTCTCAGTAAAGAGAAACCCAATTTTCCCTCGTTGGCGACATATCATTGGCCTGTTTGGGTATTTACGACTTGACAAACGCCAAATGTAGTAATCCATTACAGATAATTCAATTGAATGTGTAACCAGGCCATGTAATAGGTGTTTTAAGTTAAACGACATAAGCTTATTTATGGTATTTTAAATTCGATTAGTTAATGTCATGATTCCTTTCTTTTAATAAGAATAAAAATATTTTAATTTTTCACATTTGCTATTTATTATATTTGCATTTTATTCAAGTATTAATAAAACAAAATGAATATTGTAATTTGAGAGAAAAATTCCACTTAAAAACAACACAAAGGAAAGTATAAAAGAAGTACATACAACGCAAAAAGATCAAAGCCTAAATAAATAATTGCAAATAATGAATAATAAATAATTTAAATGAATATTTTAAAAAATAAATAATTTGGAGGTATTTTTCTTTTTGATTAATCATATAAAACTTTAGTTTATGAAATGAAATACACAATTAAATTTTTTTAGTTGTGTCACTGTTTTCGTAAATGAATAATATAAATATATGAAATGTTTTTTTAAAGAAAAAATCAATGAAATTCAAATATTAAAAAGTTTATTTTGAAATTTTTCTATCGATAATATATTTTTGATACTCACGCTTCCTATTAGCCTTCTTTGAAATTCTACCTCTTATTTTTTTTATTCCATATTTTAAGAGGAAAAGCTGTTATCAAAATTAGTCAATTTTAAACACATATGGAAGAAAGATTTCACAATGGAAGAAAGAAAATGTAAACAAAAATCCTGTTTCAAAACATTTTCAAAATTAATAAATTTGTACATATATATTGAGTTATTTAAGCCATAATTAAATGAAAATAAAATAGAATAATCTTTTGTTTACATAAAGGAAGAAAGAAAATGTAAGCAAACGATCCTGTTTCAAAACTGTTCTGAAATTTTAATTAAATTTTAAACATATGATCCTGTTTCAAAATTGTTCCCAAAATTAATAAATTTTAATTATATATTGAATTATTTAGCCAAAATGAAATGAAAATAAAATAGAACTTTCTTTTGTTTAAATAAAAAAGAAGGAAAAATGCAATCAAACGATCCTGTTTCAAAACTGTTTACAAAATTAATAAATTTTTTAATATATATTGAATTATTTAGCCTAAATGGAATAAAAATAAAATAGGACTATCTGCTGTTTCCATAGACGAAGAAAGAAAATGTAAGCAAACAATTCTGTTTCAAAAAATAGTCGAATTATTGTTCGGGAAATGTTTTTCGAACAATAGAATGAAATAGCAAGTGCACAGAATCACGAAACGAATTTTATTCAAAATATTCTTTCGAAAAATCTTCTGTTATTTTTATGTGAAACTAAAAAGATTTATTCATACAAAGAATCGTAAAAATTATTTCAAAAATTAAATGCGTTGCCATTGGGAAAATAATAATTATGAACTGAATGACAAATATACGATATAATAAAACAAACTATATTAAGAATTATATAAAATTAATTATTAATCCATTTAATGTTTTTAGAATGTGTTAAAAAGCAATTTCGTTGTCTGATTCGTGTAATTTATCAGATAGACAATTTATTTTGAGTTTTGATACTTCTGAATAAGATAATATTTGACACAAATAATGGTTTGATTATATTGAAAAAAATTATAATTTATTATGAAGATAAACGATCGCAATTATTCTTTTAATAAACTAAATGCCTTTTTTTTTTTTTAAATCTAACGTTCATTGCTTTTGATTTGGTTAAAAAATAGTATATTTGTCTGATTCGTGTAATTTATCAAATATACAATTTTATTTGATACTTCTGAACGAGATAATATTTGACACTAATGGTTTGATTAAATTGCTACACTACACAAACCAAATTATAAATTATTATTTAAAATAAATATATTACTTAAATAAATTATTATTTATTATAAAGATAAACGATTGTTATTATTCGTTAAATAAACTAAATGGTTTTTTTTTGCACTTAATGGTTTTGAATGTATTAAAAACAGTTTGTTTGATTCGTGTAATTTATAAGACAGACAATTTTTTTTTTTGAGTTTTGATAGTTCTGAGTGAGATATTTGACTCTAGTAATGGTTTGATTAAATTGAGAAAAAAACAACCCCTACAATTTAAAGATCAAAGATCGTAATTTTCCTTTTAATAAACTAAATACTTTATATTTGCATTTAATGTTTAATGTTCATGAATGTGTTAAAAAACAGTTTATTTGACTGACTTATGTAAGTTTTTAAATTGGCAATTTTTTTTGGAGTTTTAATACTTCTGAATAAGATAATATTCGACGCTAGTAACGGTTTGATTAAATTGGACAAAATAAATTATAATTTATTATAAAGATGAACGACTGTAGTATCTTTCAATAAACTTAAATGCATCATTTTTACATTTAATGTTTCTGAATGCTTTTTAAAAAGTAGTTTATTTATCTGATTCGTGTAATTTATCAAATAGACAAATTTTTTTTTTTATAGTTTTGATATTTCTGAATGAGATATTTGATATTATTAATGATTTTATTAAATTGGACAAAGTTTAGTTTTTTAAAAGAATAATTTATGCATTAAAAGATGCATTTAATTTTTAATGTTTCTGAATGTGTTAAAAAAACCAGTTTATTTTGTCTGATTCGTGTAATTTATTAGATATACCATTTTTTTTAAAGTTTTGATACTTCAGAATGAGATATTTGATTTGATTAAATTGGACAAAATAAATTACAATTTATTATAAAGATAAACGATCGTAATTATACTTTTAATAAAATAAATACTTTATATTTACATCTGTATCTTTTTTCTGATTGTACTATACATTTAACTATGTCCTTTTTGGTAAAATAATTACGTTTTCCAAAATTCCTGATAGTTAAAAAATAAATACTGCCAATAAAAATCCAAAGCCCATTCTCCTCCATGAAATATTCATAAAACAGTATCCTCAATATGTTTTAAGCCCCATTTTCCTCCATCCAAACAAATATAAAATAATAAAATAAAAAAAAAGTATAAAAGAGGAGGAAGGCTTAAAATTTATCTCTTATTATTTACGTAATACGAGCAACTCCAGCAATTATCCAACGTTATGGAATATCTCGAGTTGACGTTCTTCGATAAGCATCATTTTCTCATCACCATTTATCAAATGAGTCTGTTTGACATGATGCTAAAAAATAAAATAATTCAACATTGTGCGGTGGTTTCTTTTGGCTATGGAAACTATCAGTCTTTATTAGCCTTCATGGGTGTGAGGGTGGGGAGATGATATTGCAGGGGGCTAGGGGAACGAATCGATATTTTACATGGGGCTAATAAGATGGGCCAAAAAGATGTTCATTAACCCGTTCTTCTGTTAGATTTACAAGAAGTCTGGCTTTATGGGTCGGCCGCCATTGTCTACGCTCTTTGCAGAATAGAGGTAATTAAGTAAAAATAGTCATTAAAGAATAGACGGTGGTCTTTGTTATGGGAATGGTGCAGATTGTTCTAGATTTTGCATCACATAAGTCATACAAATTTGCTTCTGTTTAGTAAATTATCTAGTACTTTAATTATTTTTAGGACTAAGATTTTTGAAAAAGTTATTATTCTAATAAAAACTAGTCATAATATCTTGTTTTAAATGCTCTTTTTCATTTCCTTCTATTAGCTCACACTCTTCCTACATATATCTTGTTCAAATTTTATGTCGTTCATAAAATACTTTTTATTCCTCCACACAAATTCAAATACATTTTTTTTTGAACTTGCAGTGGATGACACTTGATTAATCCAGTTTTTCAAATATTAATTCATTCATTAAATTTAATTAATTTCATTTTTTTAGATTTAAGCTGCATATATTTACCAATAGACGGCACCAGACAAACTTAAAAAAATGAATGAAAATAATTTGTAAAGAACTTTCTGCAATAGAGTGAAAAAAAAGTAGGAATTGACTTAAATTTTTTTTTTTTTAAATTACTTGTCACACCTCTAATAGGAATGTGTTTAGATTACAGCATGTTGATCATCTACTGGTTTGAGTGTTGTGGTTTGCGTTTAATGTTTTTGAATATGTTAAAAAACAGATCATATGTCTGATTCGTGTAATTTATCAGACAGACAAATTTTGGGGGGAGGGGGGGAAGGGTTATGATACTTCTGAATGAGATGATACTTGGCACTAGTAATGGTTTGATTAAACTGGACTAAATAAATTGTAATTTATTATAAAGATAAACGATCGTAATTATCCTTTTAATAAACTAAACGCTTTATTTTCACATCGGTATCTTTTTCTGAACGTACTATAAATTTAACTATGTTCTTTTTTTGGTAAAATAATTACGTTTTCGAAAATTCATGATAATAAAAAAAATAAATCCTGCCAACAAAAATCCAAAGCCCATTCTCCTTTATGAAATATTCATAAAACAGTATCCGCAATATGTTTTAAACCCCCATTTCCCTCCATCAAACAAAGATAAAATAATAAATGAAAGCAAAGTATAAAGGAGGGGATTAAAATTTATCTCTTTATTATTTACGTAATACGAGCAACTCCAGCAATTATGCAACACTACGGAATATCTCGAGTTGACGTTCTTCGATAAGCATCATTTTCTCATCATCATTTATCAAATGAGTCTGTTTGACATGATGCTAAACAAATAAAAAATAATTCAGCATTGTGTGGTGGTTTCTTTTGGCTATGGAAACTATGCGTCTTTATTAGTCTTTACGGGTGAGGGGAGATGAAATGACAGGGGGCTAGGGAACGAATCGATATTTTACATGGGGCTAATGAGATGGTCCAAAAGAGATGTTCATTAGCCCGTTCTTCTGTGAGATTTACAAGAAGTCTGCCTTTATGGGTCTGCCGCTATTGTCTACGATCTTTGCGGAATAGGTAATTAAGTAAAAACAGCCATTAAAGAAAAGACGGTGGTATCTTTGTTATGGGAATGGTGCAGATTGTTCTAGAGTTTGTATACCATTGTCTTCCGAAGTCATAAAAATTTACGTCTGTTTAGTAAATTATCTAGTACTTTTATTTATTTTTAGGACTAAGATTTTTGTAAAAGTTTTTAATCTAATAAAAATAGTTATAATATTTTGTTTTAAATACTCTTTTTTTTCAATTCCTTCTATTAGCCTCACACTCTCCCTATATATCAATCATTAATAATATATTTTTATTCATCCACTTAAGTTCAAATACATTTTTTTTGAACTTGTAGTAGATGGCACTGGATGTTAATACAGCTTTTTCAAATATTAATTCAGTAAATTAAATTTAATTAAATAATTTTTAGGTTTTTTTTTAGATTTAAATTCCATATATCTAACAATAAATGGCGTCATAAAAAAGAATGAAAATTATTTATAAAGAACTTTCTGTAGTATACTGAAAAAAAGTAGGAATTGACTTAAAATTTTTTTTTATATTACTTGTTACACATCTAAACGGAATGTGTTTAGATTACAGCACGTTGAGCAGCTACTGGTTTGTGTGTTGCGGGTTTGCATTTAATATTTAACGTTTTGTGATGTGTTAAAAAACAGTTCATATGTCTGATTCGTGTAATTTATCAGATAGACAATTTTTTTTTGAGGGAGGTGGTTTTGATACTTATGAATGACATGATACTTGGCACTATTAATGGTTGAATAAATTGGACAAAATAAATTATAATCTATTATAAAGAAAACGATCGTAATTATTATATTAATAAATTAAATGCTTTATTTTTACATTTAGTGTTTTTGAATGTGTTAAAAACAGTTTATTTGTCTGATTCATGTAATTTATCAAATCGACAAACTTTTTTTGAGTTTCTATACTTCCGAATTAAATAATCTTTAATTGAAATAATTCGACACTAGTAATGGCTTGATTGAATCGGACAAAATAAATTATAATATTTTAATAATCTTTTAATAAATTAATTAGTCTATTTTTTGCATTTTCTGTATGCTTACTATAAATTTAACTACCTTCTTTTTTTCGTAAAATAATTACGTTTTGAAAAATTTATGATAATAAAAAAAAATAAATCCTGCCAATAAAAATCCAAAACAAATTCATAGCTCATACTCCTCTATGAAATATTAATAAAAAATTATCCGTAATATGTTTCCAAACCCCATTTTCCTCCATCCAAACAAAGATAAAAAATAATAAAATAAAACAAAGGTAAAAAAGGGGGGGGCTTAAAATTTATCTCTTTTATTATTTACGTAATACGAGCAACTCCAGCAATTATGCAAACGCAACGGAATATCTCGAGTTGACGTTCTTCGATAAGCATCATTTTCTCATCATCATTTATCAAATGAGTCTGTTTGACATGATGCTAAAAAATAAAATAATTCAACATTGTGCGGTGGTTTCTTTTGGCTATGGAAACTATCAGTCTTTATTAGCCTTCATGGGTGTGAGGGGGTGGGGGAGATGATATTGCAGGGGGCTAGGGGAACGGAATCGATATTTTTAGCATGGGGCTAATAAGATGGGCCAAAAAGATGTTCATTAACCCGTTCTTCTGTTAGATTTACAAGAAGTCTGGCTTTATGGGTCGGCCGCCATTGTCTACGCTCTTTGCAGAATAGAGGTAATTAAGTAAAAATAGTCATTAAAGAATAGACGGTGGTCTTTGTTATGGGAATGGTGCAGATTGTTCTAGATTTTTGCATCACATAAGTCATTCAAATTTGCTTCTGTTTATAAATTATCTAGTACTTTTATTTATTTTTAGGACAGTATTAGCATTTCTGAAAAAAAGTATTTATCTAATAAAAACTAGTTATAATGTTTTGTTTTAAATGCTCTTTTTCACACCTTTTAAATGGAAAGTGTTTAGATTACATCATGCTGAGTATCTATTGATTTTGTGCGTTGTGGTTTTTACACGTCGAGCATTCAAGGTTTTATTTGTGTGCTGTAGTTTGCATGTTGAGCATTCCAAGGTTTTATTTGTGTGCCGTGGTTTACACGTTGAGCATTCCAAAGGTTTGGTTTCGGTATTGTGGTTTGCACGCTGAGAATTCTAAAGGTTTGGTTTGTCGTTCTACAGTATTTTTTGCACAGTTTGGGCTGAATAGACAAGGGACCTGCAGTTTAACACGGATTTAATCACTAACAAACATCCATCCCATCGCCAGGATTCGAAACTAAAACCTGTGGTGTCAAAAGCCAGAGCGCTAGCCTGTTGGACATCAGGCCACTCAATTACACAGGAGCCCCACTGGAAGTCTGGCAAGTCGGTGCGAAAACTTTTGGTGTTAATGCTTTTAAAAATGGTAAAGAGGTAGATCGGAAAGTCCTTCAGTTTTATTCGAAAGACGAGAAGGTTTTAAATTTCAAGATGGCACTTCTGGGGGTATTTCTTCCATGTTGCAATGGCACACTGAATGGTACGTTTTCTTTGTAAAGTGAATTTGTAATCGCTATATTTAAGTCTCGTTTCATGAATTTATACGAAATTTATGTTGTTGTTGTTGCTTATCCCCTTGATTTAGAATCCCTAAACCAAGTCCAGTAGATCATGCTGAATCAATAGATCGTAAACTGTCCTCCCCTTATTCAACAGTTGCCCACAGAGCACCAATACAATCGATGAGATGAGAGGAGACGCGATGGCCGAACAATGACAAAGGGTATATGTCTTCTCGTCTCCATTGAAGGTCAAACTCTTAGTGTGGCCAGTCCTTAGTCTAGCTAAAGCCGTTTGAGCAGGTCTAGGACAGAGCACTGCAAGGACATACCAGGATATTTAGCGGCGAACCATGCATGAATTGGTGGCGACCTCCAAGATGTATTCACTGGCTAAAGTCACGGAATGAACCTCTGAAGCTAACAGATTGGAAGAAGAAGCTTTTGGGAAGTTCATAACCTTCCTAGCGAGCAGATCCAGCAATTTCATTTCTGTAGATGCCCACATGGGAGGGGAATCCACTGCAAGCACACCGATCCGATCTGGTCCAAAACAGCTAGTTTAGAAACTATATCCTGCCCCTAATTTGTCCAAGATGCTTGGCCAATCTTTCAAATACTGTATTGAGCTCTTATTATCAGTCAGAATTCAAACATCAGGTACTTTAAAGTCTAAAGCGGAATTTATTAAAAGATATTGTGTTTTTTATTTTTATTATTTATGCGTTAGTTATCAGTAACCGTAAAATAAAAAACAATAATTATTAACAATTAAATATTACGTTTTATCTAAATAATTTATTCTATTCATTACGCTCTACATTCCTATTTAGACGCTATTAAAAATTTTATAAATGTAAAAAAAATTTTAATTTATGAATTTTATAATTAAAACTAATTTTTAAAATGTGAAGGTTTCACTAACTTAGTAATTAAGCATGTTAATAAATTTTGCATCATAACTTGGTTTCAAGTCATTTCCAGGGATACCATTTTTGTTAAGATCTAATGATAATTAAGAAAGTACAATTTAATAATTAATGATAATTAAGTCCTATGCTTTTCAAGAAGATAATACATGTCAAAGTTTGTATCGACGACGTAATGTATATGAAAATTAAAAACATAAAAATCAACTTGAATATGAAGAACACGGATATATACATTGATAATAAAAAAAGACAAAATAAAAATATAAATAAGTTTAATTTGGGAAAAATAATATTATGTGCATAGTTTTCTTACAAAACATTTCAGAAAATGTTTTCCAAATCTATTCAATTTTAAATAAATAAAATAATTTTTTTTTTTTTAAATTAGTCAGTTTTCAAACTTTCAGGTTATTTTTTAAAAAATATGTTTATAATAAATTACATAGAATACTATATGTCTTACAAAGATTAAGCCATTACTGTTTCTGCATTATTATTACATTATAAATTATTTATAACATTGTATACAACAAAATTTTGTTGAAAGTTTACCATAATAGCCACCAGTAAAAACATATTCAGAATAAAAATATTTTGAACATTTTATTTCAGATTTTTCAAGTTTTTAAATTTATCAATACGAATTTTTATCAGCAAATTTCATACAACAATCAAAGTTAACGTTTCTAAAAATATAACTCTGAAAGAAATCCATTTTAGATTAATGCTCCTCGATTTAAATCGAACTACTACATTAAAAATGTTCCTTTTTCCTCTCCAGTGATTTCGGAATTTATATCGCATGAATACATCAGCGCCCACGATTCGCCAAATTCAATAATTTGAATATGTATTTTATCAATCGGAAATGAGGAGTTCAGTGAACTGAAATGCAATTGGTTGTGTAACGAACCGTTAAACCAGCAATCACTGGGTTGCAAAGAAAGTTCTTTATGTTAAAGATTAACTTTAGATTGTCTAATCTTGTCGCAATGGATGTATTCCAGTGTAACTGACATTATTTAAATGTTATTTCAGAAAGATTAAATTGGTTTCTTGGGAGGAATGATCTTGTCGCTCGCGATTTGAGGATTTAGTTAGAGCAGATTTAGGCTTAATCGCAGAATAGGGGCCGCTGGAATTTGGCATCAAAATTATTTTCGCCAAAGTCGTCAATCTTGTGGCAATGGATGTATTCCAGTGTAACTGACATTATTTAAATGTTATTTTAAAAAGATTAAATTGGTTGGATGATCTTGTCGCTTGTGATTTCAGGATTTAGTTAGAGCAGATTTAGACAAAATCGTAGAAATAGGGACCGTTGCGCATTCAACGTCAAAAATTATTTTCACCAAAGTGTGCCGAGAAAGGTTATGAATGTGTGGTGTGAATTGGAAACAGTGCAAGATACCACATTTGACGACTTATCATTCAGTTGGCGCCAGAACAAAAGGCGCCAAGCCCCAACTGCCCACTATTTTGAGATATTTAATAGAAAATGTCATAGTCATTTTTATAGCGATTATATTTTTTTCAATGAAAAAAAAAATGTTAAAGATTAATTTTAGATTGACTAATCTTGTCGCAATGGATGTATTTCAGTGTAACTGACATTATTTAAATGTTATTTCAGAAAGATTAAATTGGTTTCGAAAGATTAATGATCTTGTCGCTTGCGATTTCAAATTTAGAGCAGATTTAGACTTAATCGCCGAATAGGGGCCGCTGGGATTTGGCGTCAAAATTATTTTCGCCAAAGTCGTTAATATTGTCGCAATGGATGTATGCCAATGCAACTGACATTATTTAAATGTTATTTCTGAAAGATTGGTTGGATGAATTTGGTTTATTAGGTGGAATGATCTTGTCGCTTGCAATTTTAGGATTTACAAAGATACCACATTTGAGACTTTACAGCGGAATTAGGCGAACTCATAGCCATTTTATAGAATAGGGGTTGCTGGGTATTTGGCGTCAAAAATTATGTTTGAACCAAAGTCCGTCAGGAAAAGGGTTATGATTATGTGAAGTGAATTGCAAACAGTGCAAAGATATCACATTTGATGGTACACACATTTGGTTCGTTCAATGGGCGTCACAAAAAAGTATCAAATCCCAACAGCCCCCTATTTTGTGATTTTGCCCTGATTTAAATTTCATCAAGCCACCGCCAGAATTCGAATTTGAAGCTTATGGTACGAAAGGTCAGAGCGCTAGCCACTTGGCATGAGGCCAAGCTACTCATTAGGAGACCAGCATGGATGGACAGTAATATTTTACAAAAGAATATTTCAAAGCAATTGCATCGTATTTGCGTGTTGTTTAATAGAAAAACCAGAAAACTCTCATTAGTATTAACTGATAATGTAAAGATGACATCATCTCCATTTTTTTTTACAACAGTGAATTTAAGTTTTCATCAAATTTTTCAATTGTATCCTAAATTGCATTGAGGTTACTAATATCCTAATTTCTAACTATCCTATTGTCTAATATCACCAATATCTAATTTGCCACTAGGTCAAGAATGTGGCCACCTAAAATTAGCTGAAAAAAAAAAAGAAATGTTTCTTGAAAATTTTACGCTTATGATAGTTATTTTCTTATAATTATTAAAATGATAAATGATAAATTCACATGTGCTGAATATTTAGTTAAGGATATAACCTGAAATTTTCGAATAAAATTAAAGAATCATTTTTTTTCCAAAGGAAGGTCAGTTAAAACTTTATTACCTGGGATTTAGATGCAAATGATGATGAAATGAGATGACATATCGCATCTAAAACATTGCATGTCTTAAACGTGAAATTGTTTTTTTAAAACACTTTTTTGATAAAAAAAATTGAAAAAAAAATTTTAATCGAATATGAAAAAACATGTTAAATAATAAAAAGAACTTATTGATTAAATTTTTTATATTTGCATGTGCAAAAGAATGTAAAAGAGAATTATATATCATAACAAGTGATATTCTTTTTTCATAAAAGAACAAAATTTAGAAGACTTTTAATGAAGTTAAATATCAAAGTGATTTTTTTGGTTAAAAAATATTTGACATTTAAAAAATAACAATTTTTTTTTTTTTTAAACAAAAAAAATTGTATGTTTGAAAAATTTATCCATTTTGTTTTATTATAAGAATACCATTTTTTATTGAATCTTTTGCAAGTTTGCAAAAACTATAAAGTTTTAAATTCATTTATTACATTTTGGTTGCAAAACATTCTTATTTAACTATTTTTATTTCATATTCATATGCAAAACAACTTACAATCGTGTATCGCAGACATGCAAAATATTTGAATGACATAAAATCTCACTATAAAATTGTTCCTTAGTCTTTCCCGCCTTTAAAAAACATTCGAATTTAGTTCTACGTGACAAGAACCGCAACATAATAAATTTAAGCCGACAACAAAATTATAAGGAATGAGATATTTATATTCCAATTTTCCAAACGTTGTTCTTCAAAACAAAAAATAACTTCAAAATCGTTTGCATTAGAGAAAGATCGCATGCAGAGAAGACGTGTTGCCAATACCAAGTTCCTAATTCTGCAGTCTGTTCGGAAGTTCCAATTACGTCACTGAATAAGAGATTTTGTTTGTTCTGAGGGTTATTTTACACGGTTACGAATTCGCACGGGCAATCAAAAGTTCTGTCCGGTTTGCGTGATGTGTTCTTTTTCCGTTCTTCTTTTGTTACCGGATCGATTCGAGCCGGATTGATCCGGTGAAGGCTTTAGGAGGATGTTTTAGGTGAATATGTTATGGTCTCTTGGCATGCAAAATCTGGGGGTTAAATTTCGATATGTTTGAGTTTTGTTGGAATCGCAAATGCTTAAGGTAATTAGTAGATGATTTAATAAAACCCAATATCAGGATATTTGTTGGGGTAAAATTAATTATAATAAATTAAGTTATTAATTCCTTTTATAGAAATGTGGTTATGCATTAGATAAGTATATATATTTCATTAACATATACAGCACAGAAAATACCAAAATATCACTCTGTATATATATATATATATATATATATATATGTGGTAAATAAATGAACAAAATGATAAAATAAAACAATACCAAAATGTGGAAAAAGAAAAAATGCTAAAATGCCAAAGTAATACCAAAATGCTATAAAGAAAAATACTAAAATGCCATTTTATATATATATATATATGGTAGAAAATAAACAAAAGGTTAAAATAAAACAATACCAAAATGACATTTTGTACACACACACACACACACACACACACACACATATATATATATATATAAGTGTAAATGGTAGAAAATAAGCTAAAGGATAGAATAAAAATAAACTATTAATACCTAAAATATTTATGAATTCGAATTAAAACATGAAACACCATCTTCAAAAATTTAACAGTTGAATATATCAAGTCAGTAAGAATGGAAAAGTTAAAACAAATAAACTATTATGTCATTGCATTCGCCATAAATTCATATTGCATTTACTAATTTGATAATTAGGGACTTTTTAATTATTTTAAAATGCAAATTTAATCAACTTTAATAAGTTTAGATTGTTATTTTTAGTTATCTATTAAATTTTAAGAAAATATAAGAAGTTGTAAATTGTGAGAAGCTTTTAAGAATAAAGATAGTCTCAATTTTTAACTATACATAATATGAAATAAAAGAATTACTGTTCCCTTTACGGACACTTTAGACGAGAATTGAAGTATTTATATTCAGTTTTCCACTATACGAACATAACATGAAATAAAAATGAATAGGAAATAAAAACAATTACTGTTCTTTTACGAATACTTTAGTCTTGAATTGATATTCAGTTTTTTAACTATAAATAATAGAAATAAAATTTATCTTACGAACACTTTAGTCTTTAATTTATATTCACATAAATATGAAATAAAATGAATTACTGTTAATTTAAGAACACTTTAATGAATTTGAAGTATTTATATTCAGTTTTCAACTACACATAATATGAAATAAAAGGAATTACTGTTCCTTAAGAAAACTTAAAATTGAAGTATTTATTTTCAGTTTTGACTCTTCCAAACTAGAGCACTTTGTTTATCAATACAAAAGATTTTGAAGTCGAAAGAATGGAAAAAGTTACGAAATTTTTATCTATTCATTATAAATAAAAGTACAACAGATTAAAGAATTAAAAAAGTAAGAATGTTGGGGTAGCGATTATTAATAAAATACATTCTCACAAAAATTCGATATTTATAAACATGCACACTTGTATGAACTTCGTTATTTACAACGTAGGATTTCAGCCATTCTTCTACTAAGGAAAAGTAGAAAAAAAGCATAATAACTAAACATTATGCTTCCAAAGAAAATGAATATGTATTAAGGAAAACATAACAGCTGTGTTTGAGCTTTGCATGTTAAACACAGCTGTATTTGTTGATGCATAACAGCTGTCAAAAATATTTTCTTTCGGTGAATATATACGAGCGGCATTTTGTTCGATTTTTACGTCGTTATAAATGATAATAAGGAATGAAGTGTTATGAAACTATTTTTCAAAAGAAATACTTAGCTAAAATTTTTATGCTCATTATGAAATACAATTAAATAAGGAAATTTAATATTATTTTATTATATTATATTATTATATATATTTTATTTTATTACATCATTTTTTTTTTGTTATTTCATTTTTTATTGCTCTATTGTTAAACATATGAAATTTTATACTTTTGTTTTGATTATAAAGCTACTATATGTTAACAATATAGGCATGAATTCTTTTGAAAATAATATCATTTAAAAACTTGGCATTAATAATGTAATGCATAACACTGAGGAATTGCAAATTTTGCACTGTAGAAAAAATAGACTATATGTAGTTTTCTTTTTTAAAAAACATGTTAAAAAATGAAGGATTTTATACCCCAGTGGCATAAGATTGATTTTTGCTAAGGCAAATTTTGCACTGTAGAAAATAGAGTTTTACTTTTTAATTGAAGATTATAATAATGGGGTAAAAGTTTTTTTAAAAATATGTTAAAAAATGAAGGATATTTTATACCCCACCAAATGTGGCATAAGATTGAGCAAATTGATTGCAAATTTTGCACTGTAGAAAATAGACTTATGAACTTTTATAATAATTTGTTTTCTTTTTAAAAAATATGTTAAAAAAACGATATTTATACCCCACCAAATGTGGCATAAGGATTTTGGAACTTCAAATTTTTTCCTGTCAGAAAATAGACTTATGTATTACAAATAATGGGGTAGTTTTCTTTTTTAAAAATATGCTAAAAAATGGGATATTTTATACCCCGCCACATGTGGCATAAGATTGATTTGCAAATTTTGTCTTTAGACTGGCTTTTTAATTGAAGATTTATAATAATGGGGCCTTTTTTTTTTTTAAAAAATATGTTAAAAAAATGAAGGATATTTTATACCCCACCACATGTGGCATAAGATTATCAAATTTTGCACTGTAGAAAATAGACTTATGTATTAAATAAGTCATAATGGGGTAAAAGTTTTCTTTTTTTAAAATATGTTAAAATGAACATATTTTAAAACATGGTATAAGATTGAACAAAGCGAGAATGAACTTTTAATTGGCGAACTTTTTAAAAAATATGTTATAAAACACAAAGCATAAGATTGTCTGATTCTATAAAAAAAGAAGATTTTTTTTGAAGATTATCTGGGAAGTTTTCATAAAAAATGAAGGATATTTTATACCCCACAACATAAAAGATTGTTTGGAAATATACGCACCTTCGGTTTGAACTTCTTTTTCCTGTCTGGCAACAAGTACAATGGGTCCGATGTGCCAGAGAGAAGTCTTTAGCTAGATTATGATTGAATAAACATAAAAATTTGTGCAAAAGTCTATAAAAAAATTGTTTTGAGATTAAAAGTAACAATAATATAACAATAACTTGTGTGAAGAAAAAAAAAGTTATAGAAAAATATTGTATTGTTCGATAAACATTGTTCTTATTGGGCAATTTTTATCAACTATATATAGGTTAATTTGTTATAGAACTATTTTGATCAAGCTATAAAAGGTTAATTTATTACAGAACAATATTTATAAGCTATATGTAGTTAATTTAAGGTAGAAATTTTTTTTTATCAAGCTATTTATTTAGGTTGGTTTTTATTATAGAACAATATTTATTAAACTATATTTGGTCAATTTATTATAGAAAATTTTTTGGTAAACTATATTTTAGGTTATATATTATGAAGCAATTTTCATCAAGCTTATATTTAGAGTAAGTTATTATAGAAAATTTTTTATCAACCTATATTTAGGTTAGTTTATTATAAAACAATTTTTATCATGCTATATTGAGGATAATTTATTATAAAAAATTTTTTTTGTAAACTATCGTAAAATATGCATAGATAGGAAAACCCTTATATGTATAAAAAACTTGTCAATTACATATTTTAATGTAAGAAATCATAGATTGAAAATAAATATAAATTATAATGTAAATAAATTATTATAAATCATAATATTGATGCCACATTTTTTAAACTGACTCTATGAAATATCAAAAAAAGTAAAAATAAATAAATGAAAACATACAATAATAAAAATTAACATCGTTTTATCTTTATTACTTAGAGAAACATTACTTTTCTACAAAAATGGGAACAATTACTTACATCACAACATTTTGTCGCCGTAACTGGCAACAAGCCAGTAACATTAGAGGTGATTCCATAACTTTTCTGCGAAAACATTTGCAACTAGATATGGTTTGTTTGTGAATGTTTCCGGAATATTAATTAACCTAAATATATTTATTTATAGGGGTTCTTAGGCTTATTACTCACTGTTATTATTATTTCGTTTTTTTTATCTTATATTATCAGCAGGAAGTCAGAAAAAAAAAGTATCTACTTCATTAAATTTTTAGCGTTCTATTCTTTTACTTATTATTCATAAAACGTGTCTTTTCTTTAATGGATGAGCGTATTTGAATTTAACAAGTGTCTTATCAAAGCACGCAAGTTTTGCTAAATATATTATTATAAAGCAGGTAAAAGAATCACCTAGGCATTACAATTTGTACAATGATAAAGGTTTTTTTTTGGTACTGAAGGCATGAAATTGATAGATCACATTTCAGTGAGGATTTAAACATGCGATAAATAAAATAGAATATTATTATGTAAATTTTATAAAGTAGTAAAGAGATAGTCTCATGATTTTCTAATTAATGGAATTTGTAGAAATTCTAGAATCGTATCAAGTTTAACTGTCATTGGTATGTATTAATTTTTAAATGCAGACTTAAGACACAGTAGAACTATAAACACATAAAAAAATATTAGGAAAAATCGAAGAATAGGGGCCGATGAGATTCGCCGGCAAAAATTAATTTCGCCAAAGTGCGCCAAGAAAAGGTTAATGATTGTAAGGGAGATGACCTAATCAGCAGGCTATAGTTTTGTGATTTATTATTTCACTGATTATTTTTGTGTATTCTTGTTTAAATATCAAGATTTCAATAATTATATTTGGCAAAATCGCAGAATAGCTCCCGTTAGATTTTGGCGTCAAAAATTATTTTCGCCAAAAGTGCGCCAAGAAAAGGTTCCGATTGTAAGTGAAGTGAATGGTAAACACTACAAGAAACCTGGGTTACCATATTTGACGAGATATCCTACATTGTATATCGCCACAAATAGTCACCAATTCCCAACGGCCCCTATTTCGCGATTTGGCCAAATATTATATAAATATATAAAAATATTATATAACAATAAACTAAATATGATTATTGCAAAATAAAAGAATAAGATTATATAAACCCACAAGCTGTCTGTTCATATAAATTTGCAAAATTCATGGCAACAAAATCTTTTTCAGTAGAAATTAAATACAATCAGCCTTTTTTTTGTATGGAAAGTACTTTTTTTGGTAAGTAGTTTTGTAAATTCTTGAATACCTTTTTCCTATATTTTTTAACTTGAATTTTTTTTTGTCTTTTCATATTTCTAGCAACTTTCACGAATTAAAATCAACTTAAAGTACAAGAAAAATAAATAAATAAAAATAAATTAAAGTATATCAACACTGTTAAAATTTCCAACATTAAAATGAAAAAAGAGCAATACGTAACTA
>BPLR01006646.1:0-29520 GCA_021605095.1 Caerostris extrusa
AAGAAACTCCCACGACCCTCTATTCTGCAAATACACTCTCCGTTACGGTTACATAGTAGACAAAAGAGAAAACAAAAGCATTGTCTCTAGCATCTGTCTTTATTTGGGAAAGGAAAACAGTGTTTCCGAAAATCGAAAGGGAACTTTACTGCTCAATGTACATGATTTTATTTTTATTTTTATTTATTTATTTAAAAAAAAATCTTTTTGTTTACATTCTGAAATCCTCTACCTTCTCGCGTCATGTTCACAAACCAAATTGTTTCGAAAAAGAACAGAGCTTTTACAAAGAAAATGTAAAAGGAATTGTAATAAAAATGTGAAAAACAGCATGAATATTTATCACCTTTTGTAGGGCAAATTTATTGAGAAGGTAGGAAGTGGTTAAGAGATCAAAACGGTTTCAAGTTATTACTACTGATAGGAAAGATTTGAAGCAGTTTAAGCTCTTCCAGGGCAAAAATAAGGGAAACCTGCTACACTACACCTAAAAGAGGGAAATTTATGTTTTTTGAAGGGTTTATCATAAGACTACTTGATTTAAATTTGTGTTGCACTTAAATATAGTCTGGAAGGCATTTACACAACCAGCTGCAGGTCTGGAAAAAATGATTTTAAACCGCATTTAGATCTGCTATTTAAAATAATTCCAGTTAACAATACGGGAATAGACCTATTGACCTTTTATTCGAGAGAAACACGTAGATGCTTTAAGTGACTAGACAATGATGGGTTTAAATGTATAAGTTGTATGCATTTTAAAGAACCAATCAAAAATTATTAATGAAGCACTCTTTTTCAACAAAACGTCCTTTGAAGACAGTAGAGTTGATTGGGTGAAAAAAGCGTTAAGTGAGGCAGTTGATATGAAGAATTTAAGATGATAAATTTGTGTGAAGATTTTTATAAAAATATACTTCAAGACAATTACCCCACGTATATTATTTAAAATATTGTTAATTCTTCCAACAAGTATAACTACTAAAATATTAACTTTTCCTACAAGTCTAGCTACTAAATATTAACTATTCTATAAATCTAGATACTAAATTACCAAAGCTCTTCATACAAGTGTAACTATTAAATTACTCTCTCTTTCTACAAGTGTGTCTAAATTATTAATCCTCTCTACAAGTTTAAAGACTATTTACTAAATCTTCCTACGTGTCTAGATATTAAATATTATTCTCTCATATATAACTAGCTATTATTTGTTAACTCTTTACATAACTCTGAATACTAAAATATTAAAACTCTTCCTACAAGTGCTACTAAATCATTAATTCTCTTTACAAATGTAACAACTATTATTAACTCTTCTTACATGTCTAACTATTAAATATTGTTCTCTCGTACATGTCTAGCCATAAGTTATTAACTCTTCCTACAAACCTAGATACTAAATTCTCACTAGAGTCTACCTACCACATGTGTAATTTTTTTAAGTACTACCTCTTTCTACAAGTGCAATTACTAATTATTAATGATGTCTTTTATTAATTCAGCGACATATTTTTTTGTTCATTTATTGAAATTCACCAACCTAAAAAGTACATTATGTTCAAAAATTAAAAAATGAAATTAAAAGAAAATAAAATACTTTAATTTGCAAATTAAGGAAGAATTTAAAAACTGAGTGTTGTAATCAGGATAAAAATAAACAATAATTTTTTTTTCAAAAATACACAGTTATTATGAAATATAGTAAAACCATGTTTTATAAAATACGGTTATTTAAACAATTCATTTTCATCGTTGTATGACTATTATTTATCTTTTACCGAATTATGCACTATCTGGAAGAAAGTGACGGACACCCCTCGAAATGTAGAAAAGTCGACAATACAGCTGACACATGCACAATAATAGGTATCACGTGTCAGCCATATCCTATAAATACTCTGTGGAGTCGACTAGAGTTGTTTTTTGTCAAGATGCCGCCACGGGAAGAGTTGTCTGAGTTCGAGAAAGGTGTGTTGGTTGGATTGCATCTTGCCACGGTGTAAATTGGGAGATATCCCGTCTCCGTAACTGCTCAAAATCAACTGTAGCACGTGTTGTGTCACTACAAGATTCAGGGACACTGTCAGAACAAACCCCAAAGTGGACGACTTACAGTTCTCACCAGCAGGGACCGGCGGGTGCTCGGCAGGGAGATTCGAGTAACAGTCAAACCGGCTCTTCGGCTCTTCATAACTTATGCGGCTCTTCGTATCGAGGCTCATAAGTTAGGTTACACTGGACTTTCAGCGGCCCATAAGCCTTTGATTATGAAAAACAATAAGAAAGCGCGCCTTCGATGAGCCAAAGACCACCGTACTTGGACTCTGGATGACTGGAAACGCGTCCTTTGGAGTGACGAGTCACGATTTACCCTTTTCCGTTCCGATGGACGTGTTTGGGTATGGCGTTTACCAGGAGAACGCCTTTTGCCCGAGTGTGTCTTCCCAACTGTATAGTTTGGTGGAGGAGGATTGATGGTATGGGCCTGTTTCTCCTGATATGGGGCTGGCCCACTGGTGAAGGTTGATGGTGCGATGAATGCCGATAGATACTGTGACATTCTCGACAATCATGTCCTTCCTACCTTGTGGACAACGTACGGTATGGATGATTGCTGGTATCAAGACGACAACGCAACCTGCCATGTTGCAAAGAGGACTCTTGATTGGTATATGAACAACAACGTTAAGCGCATGGAGTGGCCAAGAGCAGAGCCCTGATCTTAACCTGATAATTTTAATGAAATACTGGTTTATGTCGTTATAGTGTCGTGTTCCGTCACTTTCTTCCACATAGTGTATGTCGAATTATTTTTTAACTTGAAATATTACATCATTAAAATAAATAGAAGATTTCATCGCTCATAAATTTGATAACAAATACCGTTTTATCTCTTTTATGTTAATACATTTTGTTTGTGTCTTTTAAAATTCAATTCTCTTATGATAAATATTTAAATTGTAAGTTAAGTTTAATTTTCGGCTTAGGTAATTATTTTATCTAAATATTATATATCGTTTATTTATATTCATTTTTTTGTTAAAATGTCTTTATTATTACTATTCATAGCGATTCATCTATGCTTTACTTTAAAATAAAAGAAATTAATAAAATATTTTTCAACTTTATCAATGAAATAATATTTTTTACGTCATATAAAATTTCTAAAAAGTGTTTAAATGACGCATTCTTTCTTTTAAAAATTACTCTTCTTTGGATGTAACTAACAATTTAAAGAATGATAATTCCTTCTCGATATGCTAATTCTTATGGTAAATAATGTTACTTTATAAAATAACTATTTTTGTATTGAATGATTATTCCAGTTATGAATGAAATAGCTGATTTTATTTAATAGTGATATAAAGATTAAATAGAAAACGTAATGTAAATAAAAATTGAATTTGATGATAAATATAAATATTCATCTAAAGTAGTATTCATTTATTTATTCAATTCCTACTGTTAGTTCACACTCTCCTATATATATATCTTGTTCAAATACATTTATTTAAACTTGTAGCGGATGGCACCTGATGTTAATAAATTTTATTCAAATATTAATTCAGTAATTAAATTAAATTTATTTTAGTTTTATATGGAAGAAAAATAATTTCTGTCATATAAGATATTTAGCAGGATATAAATTTAGGAATAAATACCGTCAGTGGCGAAGCGTGTAGATCTCTCGAAAAATTCTATTTCAGATTCTTTTTTCATTGTGGGTTCTAGTCTGAGTCAAGGGAGGGAACAAAATGGAAAATGAAACATGTGAATAAATGAGTGAGAGACATGGAAAGTGTGTGTGAGAGAGAATTTTTTTCTTAAGAAAATGAATGAAAATTATTTATAAAGGACTTTCTGCAATATAGTGAAAAAAAGTAGGACTTGAGTTTTTTTTTTTATATTACTTGTTTGATTGATAGAAGATCACCTAGGCGATGCTGATTGTATGTTGTTAGCATTGTAATTGTACAAACCCTGACGTTCCAGTGATGTAAAAAGTATTGTTGGCATGAGGAGATGGAAAAGTTTTGAAACTTAAAAAAAAAAAAAACACTTTTTATTATTTGAGTCTGAATGTTTTTTTTATTATTACTATTTGACAGTTCCGCAAAGAGTTTACGTGTCTCATGTGTCTTAAGTAAAAGATAAATGAATTTTGGTTCACATTGGGATTAATCGTTTTGCTCTTAAGGAAATAAATATCTGTCTGTGAATTATTGATTTTTTCTAAAAACTCGAGTTCAATGGTCTTTTATATAAAAAAATGGCGAGGTTTGAGTTTTTTTATTTTGTGTTTTTAAATTTTTTGAAAAAGAAAAAATATATCTTAACACAATATTACTATAATAGCAAAACAAATATAATGTTTTCTTCTAGATTTTAGTTTTAACACAAAGAGTTTTGTGGCAGAATTAATTATTTGATGATAATAAGCAAAAAGAAAAGAAAATTCTTGAAAGTTAATTTTATTTTTGATTTTGCTGCTGTCATATGTCCGATGGGAATTATCTACGTCTGTTAATGAAATGTCTGTCTACAATGCAAGAATGCAAACGGATAAAAGAAGAGTTTTTCCTTTAAATAACTTGATTAGGAAAATCGTAAAATTTAATCAAAAAGATTAATTTAATTGTTAAATTAAATGAAATCTATTCGAAGGAAGATTGAAAGCAGACTCTCAAAAATTTTTGTTTTAATAAAAATTTTAATAATTTCTTTGCTTTTCGCCTACCATAGTTTCTATTCAATCTTGACTCTCTTCCTTGGCCCACCCGATCGTCAGATTTGTCACCGATTTGGTGAGATGTGTCCTGATGTGAAATGTGTGAGTGATATCTTTCTCAACATTGAGCAGCATTGTTATGTACAACTGTGTCCAAAAAGTAAGACCAATTCTCAATTTAAAATTTACGGGCTTATGAATTTCAATGTTTTTTTTTAGGTTGCTAGCACTGTCCTTGACATCTGTGGGAAATATGACGTCAAAATATTCATTAGTGGTTCAATGACGCTTGGTTTTGTGGGACCCTAAAACTGATTTCGGCGATTTTTGAAATGACTGAATTAATTGAGCAAAGAACTTGCATTCAATGTTGTTTGCGGAAAACGTATAGAATGTTGCACAAGGCATTCGGTGAGCATTCCTATATCGGAAAGAAATGATTTCATAAGTGGTATAAACAGCTCAAAGAAGGCACAGAACGCGTTGAAGACAAAGAGTCGTCTGGTCGACCATCAACCTCAACCGACGAAGCTCATGTCCAAAAAACTAAAGATTTAGTGCTTGTAAACCGTCGATTTACAATTAGAGACCTTGCTGATGATGTTGGAATTTAAAAAGGATCTGCCAATTCCATTTTGGGTCTCAAACTCGTTAAATCACGATTGGTATCGAAAATACTGAATGCGCCAGCTCTGCATTGATTTTTTGTGCCTTTTTCACCAAAAATGAAACCCATATCGTTCCACAACTACCGTATTCACACCGTGCGACTTTTGGCTCCTCTCTAAACTCAATATACCACTAAGGAAACATCGTTTTGAGTCGACTATCAAGATTCAACATGAATCGCCACGCGCTTTGAAGGCCATCCCTGCCGTTGACTTTTTGCAGGCATTTAGGATTGGAAAAGAGTTGGCATAAGTGCAGTGTCCGGAGGGAATTACTTTAAAGACGATGAAATAAATTTGGAAGAATAATAAATAAAAGAGTTTTCGAAAAAGAATAATTGGTCTTACTTTTTGGTAGTATATAGTAATGATATTACATATAATAAAATAAAATAAATGAAAATGATTAGTATGTAGGAAAAATGAATATAATCATGAATATGAATATAACTATTGTTAAGAAATATAATAAAATATTTATATAAATATACGGCAAACAAAATTGGATATCAATGCACCTGATTGTTAAAAAAATTGGACTTGTTCAAAATCATCATTATTTCGTAAATTAATAAAGTTATCGTCATCCGATGTAAAGTGAATTTTCTTATTCAAATATAAAAAATTAGTTAGTTTAGTTTGATTCATAAAATGTATTCTATATTTTTTATTTTTCTGCATCAAATGTAGTTACACTCGTTTTTATTTATTTCGAATTAAATATTTCGTATGACAAAAAAAAATTTAATATATGTCTCCAAATGAAAATGCTCTTTAGTAAAAGGCAGTTCAATGCCCTTTTATAAAAGGAAAGATTTCTGTATTTTAATTAAAGAATTCTTTTTCGTGAAAAAGAATAACGAATCCAAACTATAATTATCCTTTCAGTTTTATTTCTGTTCAATATTTAATACATGGACTCTCTAACAGAATTCTAATTGCAATCTTTTTAAAATTTCAAAATCAAATTAATAATTCGAAACAATTACTAGAAGATAGATTATTAGAAGATTAGAATGTTAGAATATATAGAATTAATAGTATATTTTATATTTAATATGAATTAAAAATTTATTTAAAAAAGTGAAGTCTCAAATTTTTTTTTTAACAAGCCTCATTTTGGCTAGAAATATAAATATTTTTGAATTAATGAATAATAAGAACAAATAATATACATGTATAATAATATGACATTTTTAAGAGCTTATTATAAATAATTTATGAACTTTTCAAATAATACTGACAAGATTTATAAGAAATAATGGAATGTGATGAATGATAAATTTTTCATTTATTATTATAAAATTCCAGATAGTTTATTTCACCTTAATTATGCATATTTTTTATTTATTTGAAATATGTGTGACTTATTTTTCTTGCTATTGCAATAAAAGTTAGCATTTTTGTGTGTTTTTATACTTTTTTTATTTTGAGCAATTATTTTATTTGATAATCACAAAATTAAGAAAATAATTCAAAAAAATTAAAAAAAAAAAATTTGTAAATAATACGACAAAGCCATGTTTAAATCATGGGTCATGCCAAATCAAAAAAAAAAAAATTTTAATTTGACTTTTAGTTCATGAAATTAATTATGTTTATATTTTAGATAAATCAAAAAGTTAAGGACAAATTAGTAAGTATTTATTCGGAAGATTTAATTACTTTTTAATTAAAGTGAAAAAATCCACGTGTAAGGTTTAAATTAACGTAAACGGCGACGTTTGAAAATTCAGTTTTTTAATATGCAACAACGCAATGGAAGTTTAATTTTTTTCATTTTTACATCTTATTTGATAATCACTAAATTATATATATATATATATATATATAACTGTATCAATAAAGGACATTTTCTGATGAATTCCAGAGAGAAAAATATTTTCCAAAGAACAAAGTGAATTTTGCAAAAATATCATTTAAAAATATTCTTAAGTAAAGCAGTAAAAAAAAACTAAATTTCTTTTGTAATCTAGAACTTCTCCTCGAAAGCGATAGAAATGTTTAATTGCATTTTCCTCCAGAAAGCTCTTTTATATTCCAGTTTCTTTTCGGGAGTAACTTCTTTGCATGAGTGCATCTGAAAAACTTTTGACTAATTTCCATTTGCTTAGAAAGCATCAAGAGTAAAATAAAATAAAAAAAAAAAGAGAAATTTATTCGGAAAATTCCATCTAGCTCTCTTTGACTGTCAAGAAAAAGAAATGGAAGACTGCTTGAAACTTAGAGGTTGGGAGAATTCTAGCCCTGAAGCATCCATGAATTTAAAAGTTTTGAATAAATTTCCTGTTTACCGTAAAACAAGACTATTTCTGACCTTTTCAATTTATTCTTAAAAAGAATACATTTTTCCGTCTCATGCCATCTTCCATCGATGAAGTAACTAGCTTTAAAAAATCGTCTGCGGAAAGGCTTACCGCGCGTAATGAAGTTCCAAACAAAGAGTTGAGTTGTTCACCTTCCTCTCCCATCCAGTAGTCCGGTAGAAAAATGTATTTGGAGACCAGCCAAGCCTTTGAAAGAAATTTAGTGAGTTGAATACATTTAAACAGTTATTTATGTGTTCTCCCTCACACTTTTGAAATATTTTTTTTTATCTCAGAGGTAAAACTCGATTGTTTCTATTTTAACTCAAAACAAAAACATTTTTAATTTAATCTTCATATTTCTACGTTTATTTTTTTTTTTTTGTGTTTTCAATTTTAGAAAAGTAGATTCTTTCTGTTTTTCTTTTTTCATTAAAGATTAAAATTTGTTTCTAAAAACTTGAGTCTAGATGGTTTATTTACATTACATTCTTTCTTATTATCTTAGGTCCCAAATGGCAAATGTTTTTATATTTTATTTTCACTTTAGATAATATACTTTTATTTATTTATTTAAATTACTCTCTAAATTTAAAATTGCTTTAGAGTGTTTCGTTTCCAGCTGATGTTATTTTAACGTTTTTATTGTTTGTGTCAATTATATAAATAAATATTTAAAAATGAATCACCAGAAATTATTTGTGTTTTATAAAATTATTTTCAAAGCTAGTTATATAATTAAAGTGAAACAAAATCAAAATTAATTTTTAAATTAGTTTATTAAACAATTTTTATTTTTAAATTAGTTTATTTATTTATTAATTACAATTCGCCACGGTTTTGTAAAAGTTTTTTAAATTTTTTTCAGTAATGTAATTCAAATAATACTTCATAATAGAAAAAAAAAAATTATTGCACAAAAAGAGTCAGAATGTATTGCAATATTTATATATTAGGTGCTAGGGTAGTTCTCAATTTTATTATTTTTTAATATATTTATATATGGTTAGCATAATGGAATGTTCGGATTTTACACATTTATGTTTTCAAAACAATTACACAAAAATAAAATCAGTGATACATGAAAATAGAGAAAAAAAGTTTCAAATCCTTTTTTTTCAGTTAGCAGAATGGATGATATGTTTTTAAAAAAATCCTGATGATTTCATTTAGTTTATCGAGTGTTTTTAGTAAAAGTTGTTTATGAAAAAGATCTTTAATGTAACTCAGTAAAGGAAATCACATAATGTAAAAATCAGGGTATCATCTTAATTTGCAATGTGAATAATGGTAAGTCTCCCATCGTATTGAAATACTAAATACTTTTTGTTCTCTCTCAACTGCGTAAATATCCATTTTTCCAATTGATATCTTTTAGAGTTTTCTGATTTTAAAAATACGGCTTACATAATTTTTTTTTGCGTCACGCCCACACACACAAATTAAAATCTGTACAAAAGCAAGTATGTGCAAGTGTACAATGTACGACGGAAATTAGAAAAAAAGCAAGGAAGAATTCTTAAGACACATATGTATTCTTATTAAACTATATATACAGGGTGTTTATAGAAAACCTTTCTCGATATATGAGTCCCTTAGCTATCCTCCCTAGATTTCACAGAAAATAAATGAAATTTTGTTTGAAGGTTTTTTTGAGATATGCACTGAAGAATTACATAAATAACAACAGATGAAATTCTAACATTTACGGTTACAGGGAAAATGATTTCGAAAATTTCAAATAACAGCACTTACTTTATTTAATTGGACTTTTTTTAATTCTCCTTAGTGAAATGCCATAAACTGTAACAGCTAAAGTTTAACTGATTCTTGAGCGCATACCTCAAAATACGCTAAAACAATTATTTCTTTCAGTTTCTGTAAATGGTATGATAGTTAGAGATTCATATATGGGGAAGGTTTCTTATATAATCTCCCCTGTACTTTCAGGGTATTGAGATCCATACTATCAGGGTATTCTATCTTTTCTAAAAGACTTAATTTTTAATCAAATTATCATAATTTTCAAAATAGAATTTTATTTATAGTATTTTATTTAAAGTCCGGTATATGTTTTCACAAATTCAACGACTATTTAAACAATTATTCCACATAAAAATTTAATAGTTCCAAAAATTCATGCAATCAATAGTTAAAAAATTCCATTTAATTCAAACTACGTCTTGATATTTATTGCAAATATTTCTTGATGCATATTTAGAGCAATTTTATGAGATGCATTTCAATCGTGCGGTTCCACTATCAGGAGCAAATAATTCAAATGATATCCAAGATCGGCATATAAATTAGAAATTTCTTTGCATGCCAGGTTAGGGTTTTATGCGGCATCTGCAAACGTTGTAGGTCTCACTTGAATTGGTTAAGGGTTCTGGGAACTCATTTATATGCGGGCCATCTCATTGATATGAAAAACGGCTGATTTGCCATAAGATTGTGAGTTAGATGTCGAATTGAGCGTTTCTGGGGTGGAATTGAGTAGCATTTGCATTTGGAAAATTGACTCATCTGAATGCTAGTTCTAAATGGGAAATATTCTGCCGCAACAAATTTCGGAATTATTTAAAATATCTTGAAAAAAAGAAATAAAAATAATAAAGGAAATTTTTTTTTAATTAATGCATTTTCGGTTTTCAGTAAGCGAAATGTACAGATTTTATGTATTTGTTTTTAAGAATTTAAATTAGAATGTTGGTTTTTATAATCGTGTGACCAAAAAATATTTCGATAATCATTACATTAAAATTCCGTTATTTCAATCTTACGAACTTTTCATATTGATATATTTATTTTGTACTAATATCATTAAGCTTCTAAATAATAAATAAGACGTGACTTTATACCAACATGTTTAAGATTATATATGCTTTTCAAACCCGAAACCTTCTAGTATTTAACTTAAAGGAAAGAGAAACCAATAAAATGTCTCTTTGACTGTTACGTTTCCAATATTAATATATATATTTCCAGTATTAATTTTGTTTCATGGCAATATTCTATATAGTTTATGTCAATAACGAATAAAATTTACTTTTCAAACTATTTTACTTATACTTAAACGAATACTTAAATTTCAATTAAGATGCAAACACTTATTTTTTTCTATTGTAGGAATTTTTACTTTATTTGTAAGCTTCAGTCAATATAAACACACACACATCATATATATATACACGCACACACACACATACATATATATATATGTGTGAAGGGTGTAGAATCATAGATAATTAAACATTACAGTCACAATAAAATATTTAATTATAACACACACCTACACAGCAATTCCACAATAAATAATTAACACATCAATAGTACAGACGTCGTTGCCGTCGAAGCATCAACTCCTCGTTCACCGCACTCTTTTTACTCTACTGTCATGAACCGGAGTTATGCGGCTTTGCTGAGAACTCAAAGGTCATCTAGTTATCACGTCCTGAAGTTGTCATCTGGATGCTGCTGCCATCTAGTGGGAAAGAGGGTGGAGTGCATGACGCCCACCGCATTCAGAGTCCGCCATCCTACAGCAGCGACATCCTCGGTGACTTTCGAAAAAAAATGAATTGTCGTCGTCATGATTGTCATCAAGTAGCACGTAATGTCGTCATTTACGTGATATATATATATATATATATATATATATATATATATATATATATATATATATATATATATATCACGCAAATGGCGACGTTAATCTTTATACGTTATCGTTGCATAATATCGTTTCATTGTTCATATAATATCGTTGCATATATGTATATATATATATATATATGCAACTTTATATATTATACATATGACCCCCTTTAAATTTTGTCCTTTTTCCAATAGATAATAGCGGTGGGACAATGGGGCAACATTATTTGACAGGAGACCACAGGAATATTTATCCCGCATTTGTATCATATTGGGGAAAACGCTGAAAACTTCAACCAAACAGTGTAACTCTCGATAACAGGTATCTGGGACAATCATCATAGTGTCAACTCGTTTTTCAAATTACTGAGAGGAGCATTTAGGACTCGACATTTTATTTGCTAGCTAGTGTGTATTATGGATGGGTCCATCTTTTTTTAAAAATGGCAGCGTTAAAAATATCTTGTGGGTTAAACAAGTATAAAAATCCTCTTCTGTCGAGATCCAAGAAACTCCCATGTCCCTCTATCGTGCAAATACACCTTCCAAGACAAATAATTTCGTTACGGTTACCGTAGACAAATGAGGAAACGAAAGCATTGCTCATAGCATCTAATTTTATTTTAGGAAAACAGTGCCTTCCGAAAATCAAAGGAAACTTTAACTGCTCAATGAGCTGAATTTATTTTTTGGCGAAACAAAACCCCTCCTTTTTCAATTCTGAAAACCTCCACCTTCTCGTGTCATATTGACAAAGCAAAAGGTTTCGGGAGACAAGAGATTTTACTGAAATATACCATTTTGTGAGACAATGCAAAAGCTGGTAACACAGTGTTAAACTGACTTCTTTCTTCCAATAAATTGCCTTCGAAAAACGATACAATTGTTGAAAGAAAGAACTGAGCTTTACAAAGAAAACGTAAAAGTAATTGAAGAAAAAAAATGTGGAAAACATCGTGAATATTTATTGCAGTATAACTTTTTGTATCGCAAATTTATTGAAAAGGTAGAAAGGGTTAAAAAGGTATTATTTTGTTATCCTTATTTTTTTTCTTCCTTCCTCAGAAAATACCTTCTTTTTTTTTTTTTTCTCAGATGTAGATATACTCGTTTTTTTTTTATTACGAATTAAATGTTTTCGCCACGAAAAAAAATTTAGCATGCGTCTCCAAATAAAAATGTCGTTTAATAAAAATGCAATTCAATGCCCTTTTATAGCAAGAAGAATTGTTGTATATTAGGTAAAGTATTCCTTTTTGTAAAAATAAATTAAGAGTTCAAAATATAATTATCTTTTCAATTTTATTTCTATTCAATATCTAATACATGAACTTTGTCATAGAATTCCAAAGAGCTTTTTAAAATTTCAAAATCAAGTTAATGTTTCGAAACAATTACTGATGTTAAAGACAGAGAATTAATTTGATATTTTATATTCAATGTAAATTAAAAATCTTACGTAAAAAAAATAGAAATCTCTAAATAGCACGAAATTAAAAAAAACCCATCAGAAAAGGATATATATAAAGAATTAATGAAAAAGAAAAGTTACATTTATGCATGATAATACGAAAATATTTTAAAACTTATTGTAAATAATTTATGAACTTTTCAAATTATACTGACAAGATTTATAGGAAATAATATAATATGCTGAATGATAAAATTTTTATTCCTTATTATAAAATCCAGATAGCTTATTTCACTTTTAATAAGCACATTTTTTATTTATTTTACAAAAACCTGTGATATAAAGTTTTTCTTGGGGATGTAGTAAACGTTAGAACTATTGAGTTTTCACCGATATTTATTTTGAGCAATTAAGCAAAATTAAGAATAAATATAAAAATTTAAAAAATATATGTAAATAATAGGACAAAACCATGTTAAAATGAACATCAAACTAATTTTTTTAATTTGACTTTATTTTATGAAATTAATTATCTACATATTTTAGATAAATCAAAAGGACAAATTATTAAGCATTTATTCGGCAGATTTAATTATTTTTTAATTAAAGGGAAGAAATTCAAGTGAAGGTTTTGAATTAACATAAAAGGCAAAAAAAAAAAAAAACGTTTGAAAAAATTCATTTTATTTATATGCAACAACACAATGAAAATTGATTTTATTTCATTTTTACATTTTATTTTATACTCATTAAAAAAAAAAATATATATATTATACCAATAAAGGACAATTTTCTGATGAATTCTTTAGAAAAATATTTTCCAAAGAACAAAGTGCATTAGCAATATACCATTTAAAAATATTTTTAAGTAAAGCAGTCGAAAAAAAAGGAAATCACTTTTGAAATCAAGAAATTCTTCTGCGAAAGCGATAGAAAGGTTTAATTGCGTTTACCTCAAAAAGCTCTTTTATATTCGAGTTTCTTTTCGAGAATAACTTCTTTACATAAGTGCATCTGAAAAACTTTTTGACTAATTTCCATTTGCTTAGAAAATGCATCAAAAGTAAAACAAAATAAAAAAGAATCTTATTCAAAAAAATTCCAATGTCAAGAAAAAGAAATGGAAAAGTGGTGAAACTTAGAGGTTGGGAGAATTTTCTGTTTACCGTAAATCAAGACTATTTCTGAGCTTTTCCATTTATTCTTAAAAGAATTCATTTTTCCGTTTCATACAATCTTCCATCGATGAAGTAACTAGTTTTAATAAATCCGTCTGCGGAAAGATTTGCCCGAGTAATGAAGTTCCAAACAAAGAGTTGAGTTGTTCACCTTTCTCTCCCATCCCGTTGTTGGGTAAATAAATTTAATGGGTAGAAAAATGCATTTGGAGACCAGCCAAGCCTTTGAAAGAAATTTAATGTGTTGAATACATTTAAACGGTTATTTATGTGTTCTCCCTCTCACTTTTGAAATAAATTTTTTTTATCTTAGATGTAAATCTCGATTGTTTCTATTTTAACTCAAAACAAAGGCATTTTTATTTAAACTTCCTATTTTTATGCTTACATTTTCTTTTGTTGTGTATTCTCAATTGTAGAAAACATGATTCTTTCTGATTCTCTTTTTCAATAAAGATTAAAATTTGTTTATAAATACTTGATTCAAGATGGTTTATTTACATTACATTCTTTCTTATTTTCTTAGTTCCCAAATGCAAATAGTTTTGTATTTTAATTTTAATTATAATTTCACTTCAGGTAATATTTATTATTTTTTTTAAAATTACTCTCTAAAGATAAAATTGCTTTAGAGTAGTTCCTTTTTAGCTGAGGGTATTTTAACGTTTTGTATCTGATTAAAATTGTTTTAGAGAAATTATGGAAATTAATATTAAAAGAAATAAATTATCAGAAATTATTTATTGTCTTTGAAAATATTATTCATTATTTACTATTGCAGTAAATGTTAGTTAAATGTTTTGTGCTTTTATTTTATTTGTGCATTATTGAGCAATTAAGCAAAATTGGAAAAACTCAAAAATTATTAAAAAAAAAAAAAAAAATAAATTTGTAAATAATATGACAAAGTTTTTAAATGAAAATTATTTTTTAAATTTTTTATTTTATTTCATGAAATTAATTTATCTATATAATTTAGATTAATCAAAAACTTAAGTACAAATTAGTAAGCCTTTATTCGGTAGATTTAATTACTTTTTAATTTAAGGGGGAAAAACTCAAGTGTAAAACTTTTAAAATAACATAAAAAAGAAGACGTTTTAAATATTCATATTTTTTTTGATATGCAACAATGGAAATTTGATTTTATTTTTCTTTTTACATTTGATAATCAAAAAAAAATATATAATATATATATATATATAAACTATACTTGTAAAAGACAATTTTCTGGTGAATTTTAAGAAAAATATTTTCAAAAGAATAAAGTGTATTTTGTAATATGCTATTTAAAAATATTTTTAAATAAAGTAGTAGAAAAAGAAAAGAAATCTGTTTTGAAATGAAGAACTTTAGCTCTTTTATATTCGAGCTCTTTTCTTTTCGGGTGTCATTTCGTTGAATAAGTGCATCTGAAAAACTTTTGACTAATTTCCATTTGCTTAGAAAGCAACAAAGGTAAAATAAAATAAAAAAAAAAAGAGAAATTTTTTCGGAAAATTTCATCTTAGCCCTCTTTGACTGTCAAGAAAAAGAAACGAAAAATTGGTGAAACTTAGAGGTTGGGAGAATTCTAGCCCTGAAGCATCCATGAATTTAAAAGTTTTTGAATAAATTTCCTGTTTACCGTGAAACAAGAATATTTCTGACCTTTTCAATTTACTCTTAAAAGAATTCATTTTCCGTTTCATGCCATTTCCATCGATGAAGTAACTGGTTTTTAAAAAAATCCGTCTTCTGAAAGATTTGCCGCGCGTAATGAAGTTCCAAACAAAGAGTTGAGTTGTTCACCTTCCTCTCCCATCTAGTTGTTGGGTAGAAAAATGTATTTGGAGGCCAGCCAAGAAAGAGACCAGCCAGCCTTTGAAAGAAATTTAATGAGTTGAATACATTTAAACAGTTATTTATGTGTTGTCCCTCTCACTTTTGAAATAATTTTATTTTTATCTCAGAGGCAAATCTCGATTGTTTGCATTTAACTCAAAACAAAACATTTTTAATTTAAATTTCATATTTCTATGATTACATTTTCTTTTGTTGTTGTTTGTTTTCAATTTTAGAAAACTTCATTCTTTCTGTTTTTCTTTTTCAATAAAGATTAGATTTTTTTTTTATAAATACTTGATTTTAGATGGTTTATTTACATTTCATTCTTTCTTTATTTTCTTCAAAAGTCCCAAATGACAAATAGTTTTGTATTTTAATTCTTATTTTAATTTAACTTTAGATACTATACTTTTTATTTATTATTTAAAATTACTCTCTAAAGATAAAATTGCTTTAAAGTGTTTTCGTTTCCAGCTGATGTTATTTTAGCTTTTTATTTGTTTGTGGCAATTATATTTACCATTTAAAAAATAATCACCAGAAATTATTTGTGTTTTATAAAATCATTTTCAAAGCTAGTTATATAATTAAAGCGAAAAACAAAATCAAAATTAATTGAAAAATTATTTAATCAGACAATTTTTAATGATTGCAATTCGCAAGTTTGTAAAATTGTTTCAAATTATTTTCCAGTAATGTAATTCAAATAATACTTTCTAACTCAAAAAAATTATTACAAAAATATTCAGAATGTATTGCAATAATGATATATTAGGTTTTAGGTAGTTTTTCTCATTTTTATTATTTTTGTAATATATTTATATATAAAAGGTTAGCATAAAGGAATGTTCGGATTTTACATTTATGTTTTCAAAATTATGACAAGTATGACCTCCTTAAAAATAAAATCATTGATACATGAAAATAGTGAAAAAAAAAAAGTTTCAAATCGTTTTTCAGTTAGCAGAATGGGGATAGGTGTTTTAAAAAATAAAAATGCTGATGATTTTTTATAGTTTATCGAGAGTTTTCAGTAAAAGTTATTTATAAAAGACCTTTAATGTAATCCCGCAAAAGGAATCAAGATCAGGGGGATCTTAATTTGCAATGCGAATAATGGTAATTCTCCATCGTATTGAAATACAAAATACTTTTTGTTCGCTCTCAACTGCGGAAATACCCAGTTTTGCAACTGATACCTTTTAGAGTTTTCTGATTTTAAAAATACGGCTTACATAATTATGTTTTCGTCACGCCCACACGCACAAATTAAAATCTGTACAAAAGCAGGTATGTGCAAATGCAAAATTACTCTGACGGAAATTACAAAACAGCAGGGAATAATTCTTAAGACATATATGCAAGGTTATCAAACTGTATATATAGGGTCAAACTACACTATCAAACTATATTAAAAAAAACCTTTCTCTTCCCTTCTTTTCTTCACAGAAACTAAAACCAAATTTTGTTTTAAGGATTGTTTGAGGATGCACTCAAAATTACGCGAAAAACAACACAAGAAAGTCTAACAGTTACAGTTACAGCGAAACTATTTCGAAAATTTCAAATAACAACACTTACTTTTTTTAATTGGACATTTTTTAATTCTCCTTTGCGAAAATACCATAACTGCTCAACCGTAACTGCTAAAGTTTAACTAATTCTTGATTCGCATACCTCAAAATACCTTAAAACAAAATTTCTTTCAGTTTCTGTAAATAGTAGGGTAGTTAGATATTCATATATGGGGAAGGTTTTTAACATAATCATCCTGTATTTCAAGGTATTGAAATCTACTCTCTCAATGCATTCCATCTTTGCTAAAAGACTTAATTTTAATCAAAATTTTCAGGGTACTTTCTAATATACGCTCACTTGCAAAAGCTCACAAGAATTAGTGACATAATTTCCACCTAATATTTTTCTCAGAGTTTTAAATTCGGTATACCTGTTCAATATTCACAAATTCGACGTCTATTTAAACAATTATTCCACATAAAAATTTTGAAGTTTAAAAATTGATGCAATCAATAGTTTAAAAATTCCATTTAATTCAAACCACCGCTCGATGTTTATTACAAATATTTCTTAATATATATTTAGAGCAATTTCATGAGATGGATTTGAATCTTTTCGGTTCCACTGTCTGGATCAAATAATTTAAATAATATCCAAGAGCGCCATATAAATTATAAATTTCTTTGCATGCCAGGTTAGGGTTTTAGCGGCATCTGCAAACTTTGTGTAAGTCTCACAAGAACTGTTTAAGGGGTTTTCTGAGGGGTATGAACTCATTTATATGCGGCTATCTCATTGATATGAAAACGGCTGATTTGCCGTAAGAAGTTGGAGATATCGAATTGAGCGTTTGGGTTGAATTGAGTAGCATTTGCATTTGGAAAATTGACTTATCTGAAAGCTAGTTCTAAATGGGAAATATTCTGCTCCAACAAATTTCAGAAATTATTTATAATATCTTGGGTAAAATAAAATAAAAAATAAATTTTGTTTTGAATAATGCATTTTCAATTTTTATTATACGAAAAGTATAGTTTTCATTTTTTTTAAGAAAGTTGAATTTAAATTCGTCTGAAAACAAGTATTTCAATAATCGTCATAATTTTCGTTATTTCTGTCTTACGTTTTTGATATTGTAAAATGATTTGATACTAATATCATTAAGTTTCCAAATTTTTATTAAATAAGTCGAGACTTTATAGCAACACATTTATTATATTTCATATATTCTTTTCAAACCTGACACCTTCTCGTAATTCACTTAAAAGAAAGAAAAAAAAGAAAAACATTTAAGTGTCTTTTTGTCTGTAAAGTTTCCAATGGTATTAATTATTTGTTCATGACATTCTATGTAGTTTTAAGTTAATAATGAATAAAAATTACTTTTCAAACTTTTTACTTATATTTAAACGTATATTTAATTTTAAATGAAGATACAAGCGCTTATTTATTTTCTATTGTAGAAATTTTTACTTTATTTGTAAGCTTCAGTCAATATAGCACACATACACACACATACACATTACATATATATATATATACATATCCTGTATATATACACCACATACATATATATGGATATGTGGAAGGTGGAGAATCATATATGATTGCGCATTACAATTCCAATAAAATATTTAATTAAAACAACACCTTCAAAGCAATTCCACAGTAAACAATTAATACATCAATAGCGAAACTTCGTTGCTGTCAAAGCATTAATTCCTTGTTCCCCAAACTCTTTTTGCTCTACTGTCATGCACCTCAGTTATACATCTTTGCTGAGAACTCAAGACCTGAATGTCCTGAAGTTGTCAAGCTGGATGCTGCCGCCATCTAGTAGGAAAGAGGGCGTGGGTGCATCACGTCTAATAACACCCTCTTCAAAGTCGGCATCCTACAGTGGCGCCATTCTCGGTGACATTTGAATAAGTGAATTGGAGTCGTCATCAAGCAGCATAAAAATATTTTCGTCATCATATACGCGATAATATAAAAAGAGAAAGAAAAAGGGTCAATCATCTTGAGCAGGTTGTTTGTATAGACTTCAAATTCTACGCAAACTAGAATACAACACTAGGCTTCAATTCTTCATTAGTCTTTATCGTAGTCGTTGTTGCTCTTTATAGTCGTTGCCGCTCTTCTGTTCACGCCGTTAAAGAATAAAACCACCGCCTTGACACACACACCTATATATAGATATATATATCCATATGAATATAACCCTTTTAAATCTTTTGTCTATTTTTTAATAGATATTAACAGAGGCGCAACATTATTTGATAGGGAAAACCTTGAAAATATTTTTCCCATATTTGTTTCGTATTGGGAGAATGCTGAAAACTCCAACCAAACAATGCAACTTTCACTACGAGGTATCTGGGACAATCGTCACAGTGTCAATTCGTTTTTCAAAGCATTCAGGGGCATTTAGGACTGGTGCGCATTATAAATGGGCCCATCTTCTTTTAAAATTTCAATATTAAACATACCTTGTGGTCAAAACCAGTAGAAAACAACTCTCCTATCGAGAGAGCAAGAAAGTCCCATGTCACTCTATCGTACAAATACACTCCCCAAGACAAATACCTTCTTTACGGTTACCGTAGACAAAAGAGGAAACAAAAGCATTGCCCATAGCATCTAATTTTATTTTAGGAAAAACAGTGTCTTCCGAAAATCGAAGGAAACTTTAACTGCTCAGTGTACTTATTTTAGCTTTATTTTTTATTTATTCTTTTTCCTCCAGAAACTCTCCACCTTCTCGTGTCATGTTGACAAAGCAAAAGGTTTTAGGAGACAAGAGTTTTTATTGAAATATCCATTTTGTGAAGAGAATGCAAAAGCTGGCAGCACAGTGTTAAACTACCCTTTTCTTCCAATAAATTGCCTTCGAAAAACGATAAAATTGTAGGTGAATGTAAAAACCCAGAGTTTTAAAAAAGAAAACTTAAAACGAATTGTAAAAAAAAAAAAAAAAGGATAAAAACAGCATGAATATTTATTCGCATCTTATTTTTTTACCGTTTTTACCGCAAAGTAGAAGTGAAAAGGTAGGGGAGTTAGAAAAGGAGCTGTATTTAAAGGAAATATTATTTTTAAAGGAAATTTATCTTAAATGATAACGTTTTGACGTTATTTACTTCTTATACGACAGATTGACAGAAGATTTACGCTTTCCAGGGTGCAATACGGGAAACCTGCTACACTACACCTGAAAAGAAAATTGATGTTTTTAAAGGTTTATCTAAAGTATCCGAATTACATTTGTGTTACACTTACGGAAAATTAGGAAAGCATTTTTGCAACTGTCAATACGGCTGGGGAAATGATGCCAAACGACATTTCCATCTGCTGTTTGTTCCAAATTCCTGTTAAACAAATAGGAATACAACGAGTGACCTTTTAATCGAAACAAACACGTAGATGCTTTTAAGTAAATAGAGTGATGGAGCTAATTTTAGTGTATAAAGGTGTAAGTGCATATAATTTTAAGGAACCCTCAAAAAGTACATATCTACCACTTTTTTTCAAAAGAAAACGTCTGAGTTGGTAAAATGCGTTAAGTAAGTCATGAGTCCGTTGATATAAAAAAATTTAAAAATGCTAAATTTGTATGGAGATTTTATAAAAAATTATTTCAAGACAATTACCCAAACAAATAAGGTTCCATTGAATATTACAAGAGTAGATATTAAATCACTAAATTTTCTACAAGTGTAACGAGTAAATATTGCCAAATTTCTGAAATTTTTCTAATAAATTACTAATTCCTACATATTTACTATTAACTATTAACTCTTTCGTACAAATCTAGATACTAAATTATTATAACTCTTCCTACAAGTGTGACTGTTAAATTACTATCTCTTAATACAAATGTAGCTACTAAATTACTAACTTTTCATACATGTCTAGTTATTGAATATTAACTCTTCATTACCCAAGTCAGATAATAAATTACTAAAGCTCGTCCTACAATTGCAACTATTTAATTACTTGCTTTCTCTACAAATGTGACGAATAAATTATAACTAATTCTTCTTATAAATGGAAATATAACTACTAAACTATTAACTTTTGGGGCAAATCTAGCATTAAATATTAACTCTTTCTTCAACTGTGGATACTAATTATTATCTCTCTTCTACAAGTGTACTAAATTATCAATTCTTCCCACAAGTCTAGCTATTAAATCATTTATTATTCCTAGAACTCTAGATACTAAATTACTAAAACTATTCCTACAAGTGTAACTCTAAATTACTATAAATTCTTACAAGAGCAACTACTAAATTATTGACTCTTCCTATAAAGGCGGCCTGATGGTTAATTGACTAGCGCTCGGGCGTTTGGTGCTTCACATTCAAATTGGCATGGATGTTTGTGGTGATTCGAAATCGACGTTTAACTGTAGGCCGAGCCTGTTTAGGCCATTGTGGGAAAAAAAAAATGATCGTAGAGCCACAAACTAAATTAACTTTTCTATAAAGATATTTATGTCAACTATCCCTGTTTCATTCCTCCCTATGAGCTACTGTGAAAAGATCATTTTTGAAATAAAAAAATAAAAAAAATATTTATGTTCAACAATGTTACAAGGTTAAGTGACTTCGGTCATCTGTGCATTTCTGGACATTTATTCTTTCTTTTTTCCATTTTTTATTATTACTATTTTTTATTCTTCTTGTACTTGCCTTGCCATTGGAAATGTTACAAGGTGTGTTGGTAAATTTGTTAGCGGTAGCAGTACAGAACCATGTACGTAAATGCTCATGATATATCCACGTTTCGTCCTATAAAAACTTCTTTAATGTAATTTAACTACTAGTAATATTTTCGTTATAGTCTATTGAAAAAAAAATCACATAGAAAACCTCTTTTTTTAGAGAAAGAGCCAATAATTTTTTTTGTATGAATGTAAAGTTGATCTTTCCTTCTTTCTGGATAGAAATTCTGAAGGATATTCCAGGAGCAACATATAGACAGCTTAATATTGTATGTTATTGAATTTAGTTTTTAAATTTATTTCACTCTAAAACAAGAATGAAAAAAAAATTGATTAAACAAAAATATATATATATATATATATTTCCATCCATCTTTCTATTTTATTTTCATTGTACATTTCCCTTTCCTATCATTTCGAGCAAGCATATTCTATCAATAGAAATATTTTTTCACTTTTATATTAAAAATGATTTATTATTTGAATAAATGTGTATTGTAGATGAATGTCTTTTGTAATGCAATGCATATATAGCTTTAGACGTTCTAAATGAGATGAAAATATTAATAATATCTTTTATTGATTCAGTGATATATATTTCTATTCATTTATTGAAATAACTAAAAGTACATTATGATCAAAAATTAAAAGAAACTAAATGAAAATAAAATAATTTAAGAAGAAATTAAATAAAAAATGTTGAAATTAAATACTGAATGTTGTAATAAGCAATAATTTTTTCAAAATTCACTAGTTATTATGAAATATTAAAAAACAGTATTTAAACAAGTCATTTAATACAGTAATTTAAACAAATCATTTCATCGACGGATATGACTATTATTTATCTGTTACAGAATAATACATCAAATTATTATTGACATATCCCTAAAAAAAGAAAAGAAAATTAGTAAATTTAATCGTTAATAAATTTTGATAAAATTATCTTTTATCTACCTTTGTGTTGATACATTTTTCGTGTCTTTAAAATTTTTAATTCTCTTACGTTAAGTATTTAAATAATTTAAATTTAATTTTTTCGATTTAGTTAATTATAATATGTATTTATTTATATTCTTTTTAGTCACAATGTCTATATTGCTACTATTTATCTTTTTGCTTTAAATTGAAAAGACACCAAGGAAATATTTTTCAATGATATCAAAGAAATAATATTTTTTTACGTGCTAGATAAAATTCTTAAAAAAGCGTTTAAATGATGCATTCATCCTTTAAAATATTATACAAGGTGGTTATAATTCAAGTGGCCCTATTCAGACCCCTCTAGAACCCGTTCTTCTTAACGGATTTTGATGAAACTTAGTATATACGGTATATGGACCATGAGGAAAAAAATTTCTGCGATAATAAAATAGTTCAAAATTTTCAAAATCCCTTATGCAATTTAGTCAAACGTATAAAGAGACTTGCAATCAGAGCTCAAAATTCATTCTGCGTGCCTTTGTCATCGTTATTACATCACCTTACAGAAGAAACATCGAGCTTTAGTGGTACAGAACTGCAACAATAGTTTAGCTGCACTGCGTGGATATCGTCGTTTAAAAGGATTGCGAAAAGGACCCATGTCGAAGAAAGGTTTGAAGAAGATGGTTATGAAATTTGAAGTGACTGGAGACTTGGGTGTTACTGCTAGGAAGAGGGCGGAAACGAGGTTGTGAAGGAAACTATCAGAAGAAGTCGCTACTGCTGTGGTTGAAAGAGGCATAGAGCTGACATCACTATCCTGTAAGAAGAAACCATTTCCAGTCTTGAAATTTTCCAGTAGGCAGATGGCCTTGGCCCGCATTGGGTTTACTCTAGAGAGTTTGAAATATTTACCTAATATAATAAATATTAATATTAATTAAATATTCCATTTCTGAAAAATTTTTCCTGATTTTTGAGTACATTTCATGTAATTTTTTATTATACTTAAAAATATTCACCAGGACAGAGTTTGATTTCAAAAAATTAGAGTTTAATTTCAAAATTACATGTTTATATTATTTACCCATTTCACACACAAAAAAAGTGTTACCAGGGCAATGTTTGAGTACAATATCAAAATTAAATGTAACAGTGTAATAAACCGAACGGGAGTTTAAAAAAATACGCACATACACGTTTTTCTGCAAAATGAAAAGTAATGGATATCAAACAAAAAAATAAGATATTTATATTAATAATCTTTTTTATTACATACAAAATTATTCACCACAACAAAATTTAGGTACAAAACGAAAAATTAAATGCAACACTGTAAAAAAAATTAAAAACATCCATATCAAAGTTTGGTTGAAAAGCAAAAAGTAACATATTCATATTTATTACAGCTGTATTGTGCAAAAAAATATTCACCAGGACAAAGTTGATTGCAATACAAAAAAAAAAATAACATGTTGATATCATTACTTGTTACACAAAAAATATTAGCAGGCAAAGTCGGAGGGAAATACTAAAATTTATTGTAACACTGTAATAAATCGAAAGGGAGTTGAAAAAAACACACACAATAAAAGTTTGGTTGCAAAATGAGAGTGAAGCATTGTAATTATAAACTTTATTACGACAATATTACGCAACAAAGTTATTCTCCACTCAAAGTTTGGATATACAAAAAAAAAAACACATTTGTATTAATAATCTTTTATTACATACACAATTATTTACCATAACAAAAATTTAGCTACAAAAATTAGCTACAATTAACTGTAACATTATAACAGACAGAAGTTAAAAAAAAATCCACATTAAAGTTTGGATGTGAAATTAAAAGTAACATTCTTATATTTATTATTGTATTATATACAAAAAATATTTATCAGGATAAAGTTTGGTTGCAAAACAGAAAATAATGTACTCACATTATTACTCCTGTCTTATGTACAAAAATATTCACCAGGATAAAGTTTGGTTGCAAGCTAGGGAATTGAAAAAACATATACAAAAGTAACATAAACATAATAAAAAAAAAACATAAAAAAGTAACATGTTCATGATTATTACTCCTGTATTATATACAAAAATATTCACCACGACAAAAGGTTGATTGCAAAATGCAAAGTAATTCATATTACTACACCGGTATTATGTACAAAAATATACACCATGAAAAATTTGAGTGCAAAATGAAAAGTTACTTATTTATATTATTACTCCTGTATTATGTATAAAAATATATACAGGGACAAAGTTTTGTTACACAAATGAAAACAACATATTACTACCCCCAGTATTGCACCTCAAAATTTTGGGCAATACAAGTTTATTGCTAAACAAAAACTTAAACATCCCACTGCAACACACCAAACTGGAGTTTAAAAGCTGCATATGTCACGAAATATTTTACTCCGAAGTACAAAAATTCCCAGACCTTGTCCTTTGAGTGGGAGCAACACAAACATTTATTTGTTGGACTAGCTGTCAGCGACAGATCGAGACGCGGCAAGAAGTCCCTCTCCAGAAATATTTGCTTCAACTCTTTCTGGTGCAGGCCAACCCTTGTGCAACCGTCAAGAACAGATGACACACAGAGAAAACCCTGCGAGGACTGGTGGCTCCGGAATTTTTAACGCGGGGTTTTCGTTATTCATAGGAAAAGTTCTGGGGAGATATGGTTTGACGATGGTACACTGGAATTGTTGTGTCACTGAATATTTAATGGGAAGTCAATTTCATGGGGTAAGAAAAAAAGTTTAAAAGGGAAAAGAAGATCTTGCGTTGCATGTTTATTGCATAAGGTTTTTACTTTGTTAAAAATATAGAATATGTTTTTATGATATGATTTATTAGGTTAGAAAATATGTATGTTGTACATAAAAGGGTTAAAAGGTTCATGTACATATAAGGGTTCTTGTATTTAAAAATGTTTGTTCAATTTGAATAATTTCGTGGCAACACTATTTTCCAATTCTATTTCAATGGTCAGTTGTCCAATAGTAAGTAAATCCAGAATGGGTTGAAATTTCTTTTATTATTCCTATGAGTGAGAAGTATGCTTGGATTGTTTTTTCTGCCCCATACTAGTCAGGTCATTTCTGGCCAATTCAATCCTGTTACCAAATATTTCTAAAAAAGTCCTTTCAAAGATAAATTTGTTATTAAATGAAACGATTCTATAGATCACTGCACTAGAAGAAGAAGAGAGGCAGATACACAACTAATGTTATTGTGATTTATTACATATATTTTATGTGATCGATTAGAATAACCTCGGCAATTGATTAAAACTGATTCAATATTAATCAACAAAGCGATTTTTAAGCGGAATTTTAACGAGGAGGTTTTTAGTTATTCAAAGGAAAAGTTCTAGGAAGATATGATTTGACGATAATTTTTGCTGGAATTGTTGTGTCAGTGAATATTTAGTGGGAGATCCAATTTTCATAGGGTAAGAAAAAACTTTTTAAAAGGAAAAAGAAAGGTCTAACATGTTTATACACATGTTTATTGCATAGAAGATTTTTTATTTCGTTACAAAATATAGAATATACATTTCTGGCATGATTTTATCAGGTTAAACATATGTGCTTTGTACTTAAGTTTAAAAATTCCACGTACATATAAGGTTTCTTTATCTTAAAAATGTTTTACAATTTGAGATCATTTTCCAACGCAACACTATTTTTCCAATTCTATTTTAATGGACAATGGAAGAAGTAATTTGGAATTAGTTGAAATTTTTTTTTTTTATTACTCACGTGTTTTTGAAGAGAGTGAAGAGTGCTACTGTTACCCAAAGGTAAGATATTTTTCAAAACTCTTTATTTAGCCACACCTTCCAAATTTATTTCATGTAGAAATCCCATCCAGAGTAATCCCCTCGTACATGCACTTATGTCAACTTTTCCAATCCTCAATTCGTGATATTAAAGTCATCGGCAGGAGAGCTGACTATCGCCGTCAAGGAAAGTAATCCCCCTCCAGGACACAATACAATTATGCCAACTTTTTAATCCGCAATGCATGACTAAAAGAAATCGGCAAGGATGGCCTACAAAGCGCAGGGAGCGATTCACGTTGAATCTTTTCAAATCGACTCCAAAACAACAGTGTCCCCGGAGTGGTCTTTTACCCAGGTTTAAGGTGTAGTCAGAAGTCGCAGGGTGTGAATACGGGGTCATTTTTTTAGCAAAAAAAGTCACGAAGAACCAATGCAGTGTCGGCTGGCGCATTACCAGTGTTTTCGGTACCAATCGAAATTTGACGACGTTTAAGGCCCAAAAAGGAATTGACCGATCCTTGAAATTCCCAGCTAACTTCAGCGAGTCTACCTTAAATTGTAAATCGAGGTTTTGCAAGAACCAAATCTTCATTTTGGGACACGAGCTACCGCCGAGGTTGACTTCGACCAGAGGGCTATTCGTCTTCAATAAGATCTCCGCCTTATTTGAATTGTTTACCATATCACTTCAAATATTTCTTTACGATACAGTAAAATACATGAATGTCTTTTGCAACATTCTATAAGTTCCACAAACAAAATTCCAATACAAGTTCTAGCCCAATTAATTCAGTCACTTTCAAAAATCCGCCTGAAATCCACAGCGTCTCATACAAAACCAATGTAGCTCAAACACTTATGAATATTTTGACGTCAAACACGCGTGTCAAGGACAGTGCTAGCAACCTAAAAGAGAAAAAAAAAGTTGAAATCCACAAGGCCCAGGACTTTAAACTGAAAATTGGACACAGTAGTAGTATTAACATTCTTACATTTTTTTTTTCTCTCCTAATGCAGCTGACAAACAAGACCCAGCTGGTCTTGGATGCCTTAAGGCAGGCACAGATGAAATTACTCCTTTCAATACCAGGGGCGCGCCACCAACACGAAGATAAAGCTCGGACGCGGAGTAGCGATGCGCGCGCAACACGCTCTCACGAAATCCTATTAGACCGGGACCTACAGTTTAAAGTGGATTCGAACCACTACAAAGCATCCATGGCACCACTGGGACTCGAACACGAAAACCTGTGGTACCGAGAGACATAGAGCGCTAGCCACTCGGCACATTCAATCCCCACAAATCTTGCATAAATTAATTCAATTTCCTACCACTATTTTGTATATGTGTGTTGAATTTCAGAGAAAATATAAAGCTTCAAGGAAAATTGATTATCAAAGGTAGCAGCACCAGCATATCCATATTCTATCTTCTCATTCACGAAAACATCTGAGAGTACCTGAGACTACCCTGAATTATTTTTGTGAATAATAAAAACTCAGGCTAGAAAGGGATCTTGAATTTTAATATTAAGGAGAGAGATCTCTGATTCTATCTCTCACCTCTTCCTTTCTGGTTCTTAAGCTAATGACTTAGAGGCACAGTGAGAAAACTTTTGGAATGAAATTCAACATCTTGTGGCAGTGCAAAAGAACGATGCAATTTTTTTTTTTCTTTCGTATCGATGTTGGTACTTTTCAGTGAAGCGTTCAAAGGAATGTGTAAATTTAAGGAGATATTAAATTGATGTGAGCAGCATATATGCTGAACATTTTATATACAGACACTTACAAGGTATTGTTGATGTAATTTCATATATGCTGAGCATTTCATACAGACTCTTAAGAATATTAAATTGATGTAGGCATATAGTGCTGAGCATTTTATATACAGACTCTTAAGAATATTAAATTGATGTAGGCATATATGCTGAACATTTTATACAGACACTAAGAATATTAAATTGATGTATTCATATATGAGCAATACAGACTCTTAAGCATTATTAAATTGATGTAGGCATATATGCTGAGCATTTCATACAGACTCTTAAGAATATTAAATTGATGTAGGCATATATGCTGAGCATTTCATACAGAACACTTAAGAATATTAAATTGATGTAGGCATATATGCTGAACATTTTATACACGGGCACTTAAGAATATTAAATTGATGTATTCATATATGCTGAGCATTTCATACAGACTCTTAAGAATATTAAATTGATGTAGGCATATATGCTGAGCATTTCATACAGACTCTTAAGAATATTAAATTGATGGTAGCATATATGCTGAGCATTTCATACAGACACTTAAGAATATTAAATTGATGTAGGCATATATGCTGAGCATTTTATACAGACACTTAAGAATATTAAATTGATGTAGGCATATATGAACATTTTATACAGACATCTTTGACTAAGAATATTAAATTGATGTAGCATATATGCTGAGCATTTCATACAGACTCTTAAGAATATTAAATTGATGTGGCATATATATGAGCATATATGCTAAGGCCAGATGTGGTATATATGCTGGGAGCAAGCCATGACTCTTAAGAATATTAAATTGATGTGAAGCGCAATATATGCTGAGCATTTCATACAGACCTTAAGAATATTAAATTGATGTAGGCAGCCTTAGCCAACAGTTCATTTTATACAGACCGCACACTTAAGAATATTAAATTATTGATGTATTCATATATGAAGGGCGACTTTCATACAGACTCTTGAGTGTTAGATTGATGTAGGCATATATGA